>BGNK01000988.1:1657-63062 GCA_003297005.1 Symbiodinium sp. clade A Y106 | reverse complement strand
GGGGGGTTATTAAAATGACCGTGACATTAAGGTGGGTTAGGGCAGGGGAATCAGTTTCAAGTCGACTTCGGGCTGTTCATCCGTGTGCCTGGTTGCTGCCAGAGCACAGATTCCCGCCTCAAAGCAGTCCGCTCGAACCATGTCCGTTATGGCTACTGATCTGATCGTTCTTCTCAGGCTACAATAGGGGCGGACGACGCGATTTGAGGCTTTTCTCGTCGTCATAGGCTTCGGCTTGACCCGGATGCCTCAGTCTGGTAGCCCCAAATGCCATCCAGGTTGTTAAGGTCCTATATCAGTAACCCGTGTAGATCCTTTTAGAGGAATCCTTGACAAGAGTCCAGACCCTTATATTACGTAACCCCGAAGACCTGAGGGCACTTGGCACCGCGAGTGCTGGGGCTCTGATCGCGCTGCGCTCTGCGGCGCTGAAGTGGGCAACGAGCAAAGGCCCAATAGCGCCGAACTCCCTTATAGGAGCCTTTATGGGGTCCTCTAAAGGAACCCTTATAGGAACATGAACCCTCATATAGACCCCTTACAGGAACCCCTTTTAGGGTTTATGTGGTTTTGCAGTGCTGATTTGGGTGCTGGAAGTTTGGGTTTGTTCTTGTTGCATCCTATTAAGGTGAATAAGGGTCTGTATGAGCTTGTGACTGGATGAATTATGGGTGCCAAGAATTGTTTCATAGTGCTGTCTACGGTTGTAGTTTATAGAGCTGTTTTGGCATTAGGGTTTGCATTTTACGGTGGAGGGTTAAGAGTTGACCTGCTGTGGATTGTTTTGAGTGCTGAAACATGACAGTCAACCCGCCTCCTCTGAGGTGGGGTGTGGATGAATGCGAAACCCACAATGCAGAAGCCCCAAGACCTCACAAGAAGCCCCAAGACCTCACAACCTCTGAGTGCGACGTCTTGTCACAGGCGCTGCCACCGTTGGTCCCAGATGGCTCGCCGTTTGGCTGGGCATCCAGCTTGGTGCCATGTTTGAGTTTATGCAGGGTGTTCGTATGCACGACTTCGGGCTAAGATTGGCCAAAGGGTTCAGGATTCGCCGAAACCGTGCACCCCAGACCAAAGGCCCTAAAGTTCTAAAGGATTTAGGTTTTGTGGCTCTTTTCGGGTGCTACAGGGTTTTGGGCTGAACCTTCGACCACAATTAGATAATTTGATGTGTAGGTCTGTGGTCAGGACTCTTGGATGTATGCACGCTTCTTCTAGGCCCAAGCCACCCTAAACAGGTAGAGGCCCTGAACCCCAAATCCCTGCATCCCGAAACCCCTTATGCTGAAATCCCGAACCTGACAAGCTAGAGCCCTTTGTCCCACCGAGCCAAGGAGCGTAGGCAGGGTCTCAGGGTTAGGGATTCAGTATTACATCGCCCCCTACGTACTAAAGCATGGTATACCCCTAAAACTCCATTCGGATTATTCAGGCCCGTTTCAAGCAAGCACCGAATTTGCGAAGCAGAAGCCTCCAAGATAGAAGCAGACAGGGATCGCAAAGCGGCACTAAACCCCAACAGCTCAAAGGCTTCAAGGACCCTTTCAAGCCTCAAATACCCTAAGCCGTAAGTGCATGCAGCGGCAACATCGAAACCCGGAACACCCCGGCAGGGATCCCCGAATTTTGGTACGGTATATCCGCACAACGTGTAGGGTTTAGGGTTTAGTGTGGGAGGAAAGACTTCCCGCACACAACTTTGAAAGGCTAGTACAAAGCCCAACACCCGAAGCCGCGAACCGACTATACGGCTGGCTTTGCAAATGTAAACTACTATGGGAGTTTCCGAAAATAGGGGATCCCAATATAGCACCCTAAATAGTAGGATTCTTATTACAAGGGCCTCCAAGTAATGTACCCCTAATTTTCGGAAACTCTCATATAGGGGTAATTACCAATACTATTTTGGGGGGTTCCTTATTATGATTATAGTATCATGGGCCCCAAAACCCTATTCTAATTCTTAAGGCCCCTATATTAGGCAACCAGGCCATTCGTCTTAAAGCCTTAATTGTGCGACATGCATGGCGAGGTCGTGTTGCCAACCTTGCCGGCGTCGACTTCGAGACAAACACCGTGGCTTGGCGGGCGTCTGCATGTCTGGGCCCACGGGTCGTAACAGTCTGGGATCATGTCTTTTGCTTTGGGCATACGGATAAAAGCTGTAAACACCCAAAAGCTTTCATCAACAACTGTATACCTGTCATGGTGCGTATGCAAGATAGACTGTGGCTACTGCCGGTGGCCGTCTCTCTCTCTGTCTCTCTCTCTCTCTCTCTCTCTCCTTCCTTGTAGTACTACTAGCTCTATTGACAGCACCAGCATTAGTATACTAGTCCTCCACTACTGCCACTGGCCAGCTCTTCGATGTCAAATTCGAGCTCGGGAGTCGGTGTCCCCCAAAATGTACCATGTGCCAACAGTCATAAAGATCCACAGAGGCTTATCCTATAGCCCCCACCCCACTACAGACGTTACCCTCGCCTTGAACCCCTCAGGATGACATGATTCGGCTGTAGGCTTTAAGGGTTTGGCGTGAAGGCTTCACTTAAGACATCATGAAGGCCAGCCGAAACCGTCAACCTTGAAACATTTGTCGCCAAACTTGCCGCCACTCCTCAGGGTTCCTGAGCGCAGCCGCGCTATAATATACCCACAGCAACACAGTAAGGTCCCTATATTGGGCTTTAGTGTTTAGGGTTGAAATTTTGCGTTTCTAGTGCCCAGGCAGAGAAGTGGCATCATGATCCACAGCAGCGCTACTCGTCAGGATGCGATCTGCCCAGCCTGACCTGAATCTGGATTGTTTTAGGGTTTAGGGTGCTGGTTTAGGATTTAGGGTTTGCTTTAGGGTTTAGAGTGTAGGCTAGGTTTTTGGTCTCGGCTCCAGGGCATCCGTGTTGAAACTACCGACTTGCGGGGTGGGGCGGGGGCTGTTGTACTCGCAACTCGTCACAATCCTTTATGTAACCATTTCTTTAAATCCTTCTTCTTTGAATCCTTCTCCCCTGGGTCGTTTAGCTTAAACCCTCCCTAAACCATCCTGAACTCTGAATCCGACGTAAACCTCGAAGCCCAGGAACACTCTGGACACTGATCCCTTGACCCTCAAGGAAGCTGCTATCTGAACCCTGCCCAGAAGATAACTTTGTTGGTTCCTGTTTTATGGTTTCCATATATATATATATATGCCCTTACAAGCGCAAGCTGCTGGGGGCTAATGTAGAGCTTCGAGCTGTAGGTCTTTCAGGCCAGTAGGTTCGCATAGCCATCACTCCGAAATCCTAGCAACCCAGGCCCTGATACACGACTTAACGCCCCGCATTATAGGATGAACCTTATAAAGCTTAACCCCCTAAGGCTTAACCCCCTCACCTCACACCTCAAAACTATCAAACAAACCCGAAAACCTACAAAAGGTAGGCTAATGTTCGAGAGCCCCCTGCACCGAAAACCTAAGCATTGACGGAAACCCCTAAACCCTAAAACCCTAAACCCTAAACTTCCCTCATGTCGAAGAGTTCCCAGGCCTTGATCCGGATCGGCAGCCGATGGGCTGCCTTGAGTTGGCTTCCGTTGAGGGTGTTGAGGGTTTCGGGTTAGGGTTAAGTTTGGGTTTAGGGCTCCGGGAGTAGGGTTAAGTTTGGGTTTAGGGTTGAGGGTTTAGGGTTCAGTTTGGGTCTAGGGTTTCGGGTTAAGTTTGGGTTTAGGATTTCGGGTTTAGGGTTTAATAGAGTTGTTGAAACGAGGTCTTCCTGGTGGGTGTTATAGCGTTGAGTGGGCCTTGAAGCAGGTTGTAGTGGGGGCTTTACATAAACAACCCGTCTAGTTTTGCATTGGCTTGGGTTTCTATGTATTTTCTTTTGTTTTATACCGCTCGAGAGTTTTGTTGCGGCTTATGGTCGAAGACTTTGGGGTTTGTCACTTTGATTTTGTATGAGTCCCAAGAGGACGAGGAAATCATAGCGAAACATAGGCCAACTACAAGGTGTTGAATATCGATCGACTACAGGGGTTCCAGCTGGCTTGTTCCTATTTATTGAGGGCTTTTGGGTTATGGGTTGGGTTGTTTTAGGCGGAGGGCATTTGGTGCCGTCGTTTGTTTCTACTCTTGCTATCACTTCGACATGTTACAGACTGTTCGGGTTTCACGTGTTAAGGGTTCGGGGTTTTAAGGCTTTCGAGCGGTAGGTCTCTTGGCTGGTCTATGATGTCCTTATGGGAGTTTCCGAAAATAGGGGACCTAATATAGTACCCTATATAGTAGGATCCTTATTATAAGGACCCGAAAATAAGGTACCCCTAGTTTTCGAAAACTCCCTTATAGAGCATAAGATGTAAGACGCAGGGTTGAGGTTTTACAGCGCAGGGACTTAGGTCTGCGTGGTTTCGGGTTTGAGCTTGTAGGCTTCATGGGTCAATACGGGAGTTTCCGAAAATAGGGGACCCTAATATGGTACCCTAAATAGTAGGATCCTTATTACAAGGACCCCATAATAAGGTACCCCCAATTTTCGGAAACTCCCATACACATCTGCGACTATGTAGTATTTCCACAATCGCGAGTACGTGAATGTCCATGAGATGTGATGCCGGACGAGATGCTTCAAAACATCAGTATCATTCCGGAAGGGTCACAGTAATCTCCTATATCGTATATACTTTTCGGGCTAACAATTCCACTATGTTGGTACTTCGAGCTTTTGGGATTGTTGAGGAGCGCCTTTTGCTGCATAGCTGGTGTCAAGTTTGGGGTTCCTCTGCTGTCACAGTCACATGGGCTTTAGGTGCTCAAGGCAGAGGGCTACCCTGGACCCCAAAAGTATGTAGAATAATGGCCTTTTATAGGTTTTGGGCCATTATTTTGCCTACTTTTGGGGGTTTCGGACATGGTAAGAAAAATGTGAGCTCGCAAGTTTCCAAGGCGTTTCCAAACTCATCCTAGATTGCAGTATTGTTTTTCGAGGTGGTATCTGCCACGCAGAAGAATTCTGAAACCAAAACCCGGCAGTCAGAACAACACCGAAAAGTCGGCAGTGGGTCTAGTTCCACACAGGTCCCTTCCGCTGGCAATAGCAATGAAATGCGACAACCCTGCTCGAAACGCTCACAGCAGCAAAAACTCGCCCCCCGCCTCCAAAGCAAAAAGAAGAGCTCCGCTCAACAACCGCTCGAAACTTCCGACCTGAGCCTTCGAACATACTATAGGGGCCTTAATAATTAGAATAGGGTTTCGGGGGCTTCCTTATTAAAATTATTGTATTATATCCCCGAGAACCTTAATCTAAATATTAGGGCTCCTACATTAGTCCCCACTCAGGATGTATAAGGTTAGGGTTTAGGATTTATAAGGTTTGGGGCTTAGGTACCAGAAAGTCTAAGGGGTTTGAGGAAGTAAACCACAATACGGGTAACTTGGCTCCCAGGACCTATTCCAATTACAGCATAACTACCAAGCTTCCGTATTCATTAGTCGGGGCACTACAAAAAGTTTAATTGAGCTCAGAACGCCCGAAGCCGTTAAACCGAGGTATCTCACCTGCTGGCATCCTCATGGTGCTCTGACTTTTTGCGCGGCCTTCTTCACGAGCAAGATGCATCTGGGCTCTGAACCCAAAGCGAACCCTACACTTGCCATTTTCCTTTGACTATTTTTCAGAGTTCTACATTGGGTGGATTGTCATGTTTTGTGTCTCTGACACCGGCCTAGACCGTTCTTCACCAGCAAGATGCCCCCTTCGTGTTTAAGAGCAGGAAGCCCGCCATGTGGTCTCAGAAAATTTAGGGCTTTAGAAGAATTTGGGTTTCAGGGCTTGGGGTGTTGGATAGAAGGGATCCAGGTCGGGAGCAATGTTTTGGATTGCATGTGCTGACAAGTTTGTCTTCGTTTTGGTTCGACCTGGTTCAACTTCGGAGAGTTTGGGGTTAGTAAGGATAGGGTTGAAGGTTCAGGGGTTTGGATTTGCTTACTATGGGTCTGGGGGTTCAAAGTAATACTCGCGTTGGGGGCAGTGCAGTGGTGGAAAATGTTTATCTATGTGACACTTCGGACACACTGAACTACTGAACATCAGAGGACCAGCTGCGTAGTATAGGG
Organism: Symbiodinium sp. clade A Y106; assembly: GCA_003297005.1. NCBI lineage: Eukaryota > Dinophyceae > Suessiales > Symbiodiniaceae > Symbiodinium > Symbiodinium sp. clade A. The sequence continues at coordinate 56,962 of BGNK01000988.1, read as the reverse complement.
GCCTCAACAATTACCTATTACTGGTTTGGGGGTTCCTGATTATAATTATAGTATAATGGGCCCCAAAACCCAATTCTAATTATTGCGGGTCCTCTATTATATCCTTACTGCCCCCAACTCCAACAGCGCCCTTATAGCTCTCAAGGCGGCTTTCACTTCAGTCCTGTTGAGAGCCCTAAACCCCAAACCTTAAATCAAGCCCTATAAATAACCCCAAACCCAAGCAGACAAAGAGCTGAAACGGGCTTGAGCCCGAAGAGCGAAAGACTTCGGCAGCCCATAATGTTTAGGGTTTAGGGTTTAGAGGTTTAGGGTTTAAAGTTTAGGGTTTAGAGTCTTAGAGCTCGTCACCTGTAGGCCGCAACCCTGAGCCACAAAAACTCAACTCTCTCTCGGAGCCACTTTATGTAGGTTTAAATAGCTTTAACCCCATGTAGGTACCAGGGTTCTGGGGATCCCCTTATTTGCACTCATCCCAGAGGGCGGCGCAATCCACCACAGAAGACTGCCCGGGCCCGCGCGGATGGTTTGCCACGGCCTGAGCTTCAAGCCCTAAACCCGAAATCCTAAACCCTAAACCCAAACAGCCGTGCAGTAGGGTTGCGAGTTTCAAGGCTTCCTTGCACACTCAAAATCATCAGCACGCAGAACAACCTGAAACCTCGAATCGTGAACTGCCGGAAAAACCCAGAAATCTTTCAAATCTGCATCCCTGAAGCCTTAAATCCCGCAAGACACATCGGTACGGTCTAGGGTTGAACCTATAGATAGAACCGTAAACCGTCGCCTGAGGTTGGAATTGCCACTCTCCTTTTTCGCTTCCCCTTCGTCGGCGAGTACCTCACGTGCCATGGCCTTCGAAAATCGGCTGATGCCTTTGGGACCCTACCCGCTGCCCAAACCCTACAAAATAGCGGCTTACAACTAAATATAAGTAGGGTGTACCCAATTCTAACCGGTAAGACTGTAGCTTTACTTTGGGATCGACAGGTAGCTTTGGGATCCACAGGTCAATGCATGTTTTGATGACCTTGTAAACAGCTCAGCTACAGTACAGCATTCTTGCCGCGTTACGCCGTTAGCTCGGAACCCCAAACCCCGGAACCTGCGGAGCCAGGAGGCCTAAACTCTGATTCAGATGCCTTAGTAATTAGCAATACTATTCCTCAGGGCTCCTTCATAGTATGAACGAGCCCTAAACCCTAAACCCTAAATTCATACGATTGTCCTGCAAATATTCCAAAACCGCGTTCTACCTCAAAAGGAGGTCGTAGTAGCCACAAGGCCCAAGTCCCCAAGACCCCTATCCGATATCTATCTATCTAACTAACTAGCGATCTATCTATCTGTGTCTATCTACCTATCTTTCTATCTATCTCCCTGTGGGTCCACGTGCCCTTTCTAGTATATACTTAGGCCTCAACGGGGTCCTATATAAGCACTGTAGGGTCAATGTGTATATTGCATAGGTACATGAATCCCTATATCAATCTATCTGTCTATCTTTCTATCTAGCTCGCTCTCTCTCTCTCTGTATCTCTCTCCCTCCTTCGCGGGCCATATATATATATATATATGGTGCCGCGTCGCCGCGTCGCAGGCCCCNGTTGACGTGCTATTCCCAGTGTGGCTGTTGGTGGTACCTTTTCTCCTATGTTGCTCTGGGCTTCGGCAGCGCATGTTCATTGCTTTATTCAGTTGAAAATCGTGCTTGGCTTGTGATGTCTTGCGAAAACTGTATCGGCCGTTTGTCACTCCAAGCCAAGTTTCGGTTGGGTTCGCTTTCATGTACGCTTGAGCACGTGTTTGAGTGATTTTCATTCGGGACTCTTGAGCAAGGGACCTGAAGAGAGTGCAGATGGGGATCATGGCCACCATCTCCGTCATCATCATCGCCATAATATTCATCACTTTCTTTCCTCTGGAGCTCAGGGCAGGTCGGAACTGCATCACATCCTAAGGTCCAAACCCTTAGCAACCGGACGCCAGACGCCCAACCAGCAATAGCCATGGAAGGGGGCGCAACCGACCGCAACCACAGTGGGGAGGGGCAGGGGGGAACCCACACCACAGGGGGGAGGGGGGATACCATGGGGTGGGGGGGGGAGGGGGGCCTAGCAGTGCTGCACCATATATATATATATCTCTCTCTCTCTCTCTCGATCTACCCTACCTATGTACCTATCCAGCAAACAGAACTCAGTTGTTAGCTATCAGGTTGGTAAACGCTCGACCGGTGACGCAATCGATGTCGGACAAGCCCTTTTGGCACATCAAGGGTTTTGGGGTGTACGGTTAAGGAGTCATGGTTTGGGGGTGAGAGTTTAGGGCAGTTTTGGGTTTAGGGTGTGGTTTTTCGATAAACAGAGGGCCACCATACAACCCTAAACCCTATATTCAAGCCCTTGTGAAACGCTTTCGGTTGTGCCAGAACCCTGGGGGGCCTCAGGGTACTGGTTTTCATTGCAGACAGGGTTCTCTAGAGTTTTTCGGCTTAGACTTTGTGCTTTGGGGTTCCTGGATTAGTGGCAACAAGAGAAGAAGTGCAAGGTTCGGAGCTTGAGGGGTTCATGGCTTTCGTGCTTTGCACCGAATACTCCAAAACGTCAAACCTTGCACCACCAAACCTCGAAACGACACTCGTAGAAGAATAGAAGCCTTCATGCCCTAAACCTTACACGTACAGCCCACTGCCAAAACTAAACATATCAAACAAAGCAGCTAAAGCCACAAAGCCCTAGACCAAAGACATATACTCATATACAGGACAAAAGGAAGCCACTAAAGACCTGAATCTTCAACATGACAAGAATACATACCAAACAACGAGCGCAAAGGAACAGCCTAATGCTCCAAAATCTCCTTAACCTTTCGAACGGGGCGAAAGCAATGCACAAACAAAACCAACCGCCGCCTTTGGCTGGATAAGCACAAGACAGACAAGACATACTTACGGCGCTAGCACCGATATCATCCTCTAATGCATGAAAGCTGAATCCCTAAACCTTACAAATCAACAGAAAGGCACCAAGACAAAAGCAACCACACCAACAAACCCGAGGAACCAATAGATGGAAAGGCACAACATCAATCAACACACGTATACATCAACAAGAAAATACATCAGTATATTTACGTAAACGAACGAACAACGGGTAAATGAGTTTGTTGATATATGTATATATATACACATACATACATACATACATACATACGTACATGCATACCCACAGTAGTAGTGTGTGTATATATATACACACACCTAGATGTACATATGCATTTACACTTCTATACAAGCTTATATATGCACAGATGCATCGCTATAAACTCACTCCGCAAGGGTCCTCCGGGGCGGCCGAAGTCTAGCCTTGCAGCCCGGTGGCATCCCCGAGCAGGCGCCAAAACAGAGAGCTGCTTTTGGCTTACGGAAGCTGAGGGCTGGGTTGAGGGGTTTAGGAGCTCAGGGGTATCGGACTTTGGGGTCAAGGGGTTTGGGTTGTAGGAGTTTTAGGGTTTTGGATTTAGGGTGTCGTGGTATCTTTTGTTAATTGTGGGGTCGGTGTGTGGGATGTTGAAATTACAATATTCAGGTGTTTTTGAAGGTGTCGTCTCTGGGATTTTCTGGCGTGCGGTCGGTGTGTGTGTGTGTGTGTTTCTTTGATGGTCATCTGGGACAAGATGCTATTTAGGCTTTGGGAGTTTTGGTTTGAGGGTTTAGGGATTTGCGTTGAGAGGTTTGAGGGTGTCTTGCGCCGGCAGCATCGCCCGAGAATAGCAGCTTGATGATGATGATGATGATGTAATCGGCTACCGTGCTGTAGTTGCACACCGGCCAACATGGGTCTCAAAGACAATAGCCGAGGACACAGGCGCGGCATGTGGATTTCCCGGAATCCTAAACCCTGATCTTCATTGAACACTATGTTTTTGGGATTGGTGTTCATTTCCATTGAGGGTTCCGGGTCGATGGGTTCAGTTTTGGTTTACGACGTTGTTTCGATTAGTATCCACGGCTTTGCGTTTAGGGTTTCCGGTTCAGGGCTCAGGGTCGTATTTTTTGTGGAGGGTTTCAGGACGAGGATTTGTGATTTCGGTTTTTGGGGTTTGGCGTTTCTGCAGATGCCTTAATAATTAGAGCAGGGTTTGGGGGGTATAGTATACCTTTACTATAATTTGGAACCCCCAAAACCCTATTCTAACTATAAAGGCCCCTACATTAAGCCTTTTTGTTTCGGTTGAGGCTTCAGGATTTCGGTTCGACCCTTTAAACAAGCATCCACCCGAAGGTCGGCACGGATCACAGGAGAGAACAGCTAGCCGCGCGGCGGCAAAATATCCTTTGCCTTTCAAGGGACATTTGCGTCTGCCTTGAATCCCCAAGCTCTAGATCTGCAAGGAACCCGAAATCCTGAATCGAAACATCCTGAGGCGTTCAACGCGTAAGACGGAGGGTTTGTGCAAACACTATCGACAATTGAATGCGAGCTACATTGCCCTGTACCCGTCACCATCCTGCACCTAGTCCCGAAGCAGTTGAACGACAACCGCGCACCCTAGATCCCTCAACCCTATACTCTCTAAACTCTCTCTCTCTCTCTATATATATATTTGTCAATATGTATATACCTAATTACAAAATTTAATATAATACGATATACATATACACTATGGCAATCTTTAAATCCGAAGCCGTGATACCCCACACTTGCGGGCCCTCAACCGGCAGACCCTTGACGCGCTTAGGGTTTAGGGTTTAGCGGGGTCCAAAGTTTAGGGTTTAGGGCTTAAACTCTTGCCTCTAAGGCAATGAACCTGACTGCACACAGACCGGGTCCTCTGTAAATTATGGTGCTCTTGTTTCGCCGGGCCCACAAGACGATGAGATCTTAATCTAGTTCATAGAGGTCCATTGCATGTATCCGCACTTGAGCACCGAACCCCTTGGACATACATATATATATATATATATATATTTATTTATTTATTTATATACATATGTGATTCTATATCTATATCGATATCCATCTATATGTATACATACATCCATCCAATCATCCGTCCATCCATCCATCCATCCATCCATCCATCGACCTATCCATGCATTCACACATACATACACACATGCATACATACATACGTACATACATAGATACATACACACATAATGGTCATGCGCACACATACACACATACATACGTACGTACATACATACATATGTGTGTTTATGTGTACATATATGTGTATACACATATGCCTATATGAGCATCCGTCAAAACTTCGGTAATTGTGGTTAACAGCAGGGTGGCCGCGGAATGCCGGATCTTGCCAATTTCCTTGGAAAGCGATAGGACCCCTCCCCCCCAAAAAAAACAAAAGCGATACGATCCACGAAGATCATCTGTTGTGACATTTCCGTGCTGCCGCGGCATTTGCGCTTAAATTTTCCATGTGATATATGGCTATGCAGTCGATACCCTAATCGATACCTACCAGATCGTTGTATGAGCCACCGGCCCCTGCAGTAAAGGGCAGCAATAAATGGCAGTAAAGGGCAGCAAAAGGCAGTAAAGATCAGTAAAGGGCAGTAAAGGACAGTAAAGGTCAGGTAAAGGGTAGTAATGGGCAGTAAGGGGCAGTAAAGGGGCATGTAAAAAAGTTGAGGGCAGGGTAAGCTACGACTAGGATCAGTGAGTCTGATGGCCTTTTTACTTCCACAAGAGCAAAGGGATACCTCACAGAAACATGTGAATAACAAGTTTTGACAAACGCTCATATGTATACGTATGTATGGATGTGTGGTTTATATAAAGAAGAAAGTAAGTCTGTATGCATTTATGCATGCATGCATGTATGTATATCCATATGTATATGTATGTATTTAAGTATATACGTGTGTGTGTGTATGTGTATTTGTATGTATATCGTATGCATGTATGTATTTCTGCGAGTATGTGTCCTGTATGTAAGTATGTATGCGTATATACACATACACACGCAACAACATGCAAGTTTGTACACATACACATTTACATATACACATACATGCAATGTACATGTACATATCTGTATATGTCTGTAGACACATACAGATGCAACTGCATGTATGCTTATGTGTATGTGTATATGCACATGCTCATGTATATGTAAATAGTATGTATGTAATGTATGCGTGTGTATGTATGTGTGTATGTATGTATGTATATATGTATGTATGTATGTATTCATGTATGTATGCATGAATGAATAAATGAATGTATGTATGTTTCTTTGTTTGTATGTGTGTGTTTATACATATACATATACATATACGAGTGTGTGTATATATATATATATATATAAGTGTCAGGTCATCCTTGACTTCAGGATCGTGAAATCCTTCCTTAACCCATTGCATGTATCCCTAAACCCGAAACTGCTCAAGACCTAAACCCCGTAACCTGGGCACCCCGAACCCGTAAACCCTTGAGACTCAAGCCGCTATAAACCCTAAATCCGCCAGTTAACCCTACCTGGACCCCAAAAGTATGTAGAGTAAAAGCCCTTTATAGCTTTTGGGCCATTATTTTACCTCCTTTTGGGGGTTTAGGTAAACCCAAGCCCCTTAACACCAAGCGCTTTTGAGGTCTTCCCTCCCAACCTCGGCTTCTGCCGTCTTGCGCTGAAGCATGGTGTCCCGCTGCTTCCGCTACCTGGAAGCACAGGCAAGAAAGGCAGTGGACAGTTCTATACGATTCTTCTGGGTCTACCTGGACCCTAAAGAACCTACCTTCTTTGGGAATTCCTTATTATGATTTCCTTATGTAAGTCCTTAAACGGGTAGGTTCTTTAGGTGCCAGGCACGGGGTTTGATTGGGGCTGAGGGTTTTGATTGAATTTTGAAAGCTTTTCCTGGGGTCAGACGCTATGTAGGGTCCCTACATAGGTACATGGTCTCTGTCTTGCGTATGTGAGGACGGATGGAGAGCCAAGGTACCTAATACTCTTACAGTCGCTCATCTCAAAACTAACTCGCAATTGCTGCTACCTTTGGTCCAAATGCCTACTTGTCAGGGCCTGGTGCATTACGAAGCTGAACTTGAACCCCAGAACACGCAAAGCGACCAGGCACCGTGAAGCCCAAGAAGGCCCATCTTGCTAGACTTTGTGGAACCAACCAGATCTCAAAATCCACGACAAGGACTGTCCTAGGTGCCTAATGCCGTAAACTTTTAAAGCCGTACAGTACCACAAGACGCAGAACCCCCAATTACCCTCAACCCTAACTCCCAGACACCCTTAGGTCGAACTCTAAACCCTGAACTCTCGAACCCGTTCGTGGCCGCACCACATGCATATGAACGTATTTACATGTACCTGTGTACGAATAGGGCTTCACCAGCTTTTTGGTGAGTGTGTAAAAGGTCCTTGGGAATGTTGGCGAGTGTACCTACTTGGGCTTTATTTATATGGGATACCAGTATCACAAAAATCCTACATTGCATGTTACCTGTGTTCAGTTTACACATATAGAAATGTGTGTGTGTGTATCCTAATATTTACATGTGCTTTTTGTGACTATGCACACACACATCTGTAAATATATATATATATGCCTGTATACTCATAGTTTCATGACTCTATGTATAGATGCATACATGTGTGTATACACACACGAATTTGTTGCGGATCCGGGGTCTGGGGATGAATGTGCTTCTATCGGTCTATCTGACTATCTGAACCTATCTATCTATCCATGTATGTATCTATCTATCCGCGCCGAGCCGTTTTGGTGGCTTTAGGTTTTACGTAGGGCGCAGCCACAGAACGAGCTCCCGACCTTGACACTTCGCCGAGCCAAGGATCTACGTATTCGGCCGCGATCTCATGCTTGCTTTCGGGTTTCGGGTGTGCTTTTTACCGTAAGTTGCAGGGGTTCAGATTTTAGGACTTAGAGTTTAGGGGTATCGGGAGTGGGATTGTGGGATTAGGGCTGAAAGTTTAGGATTTATCGTTTAGGGATGGCAGGAGCCACAGGCCAGACTGCGTTGTTCATGGAACTATCAGCCTGCCTAACCTCATCGAGCATCTTGATGTTTTCGCTACAGGGGTAAAGGAGTTAATCATGTGGTATGTGCTGATGCTGACATAATTTTGTTGTGGATTGTTGTATGGTGTCACCAGTGTTGCCGTTTGCACTTGTCGTCGTTCCGGTTGTTTGCGCCTCATGACAGTGCAACCTGCGTGTTCGGTTATCAGTACTCGCAATCAAACTGATCGCCATTGCTTGCAACAACAGCCATCTCTCCACGAGATGTTTTCTGAGCTGCTGCTACCACTTGGGCGTCGTGTTCGGGGCGAATGGTCTCGGCTTGAATCTGGACATGGGTTTATAGGGCTTGTTTTGTTTGTGTGATTGGGCTCGGCTGTATCCGAGATGGAGGCACCGCCGCACATGCTCAGTCCTAGGCATAATCATGCCTTAAACCTGCAGACTCAGGCGAGAATCAGGTCTTTACCACCTACGAGTGGGGTCGACAGACGCCTGTCGGCAGGTATCGGCAGGTGCTCTTTTTACGGTAAAACTAATTGAACCCTTGGTCTGTTAGGATAGTAGTGAAGCCCTGCGAGTCTATTGGTTCGGAAGCTTCAAGCCTTCAATACATGAGAGCACCTTATGAGGAAGTCTTCATAGTAACGGTCCTATCGTTTAGCTCAGGAGGCCACTCACCTATGCGGTGGCCCACTTTTCCATAACCCCTCTTCAAATCCTTCCAGTACCTATGACCCAGTAGCTACCACATATTGAGCGGGTTCTTGAACTAGGAAAGTAGCTGACATTCAACTCTTCCAAATACAAACATTCATTAGTACGTACTATCCTCTGCCCTAAACTCATGTACCTAATTCTTGGGTCCTTTTGGATCCGTAGGCCTGAGGGTAACTAGGGCTAGGGGCTAATTGGGGGTTGGGTAGGGGTCTATTTGACAGCCCGCTGCTGTCTCCGCAGACCGCTTGCAGCAAAAGCCCAAAGACCTGCACTTTAAGTTCATATAAGGCTCTAAATACCAATACGTACTCTGTTGGGATTATAAGTATAGTATAATGGGCCCCAGAACCCAATTCTAATTATCAAGGCCTCTACATTATTGAGGGTGTATCTTCATTGCAGAGGTTCAGGGTTGAGGAACAAGGGTTTTAATAGGGTCATACAACGGTTTAAGGTTTGGGGGTTCCGGGGTTTCGGGTTTAGGGCCTTCACGTTGATTTCAGGACCACTGCAAAGCTCTTCAACAGCTTCGGCGTCTGCTTGCCATTGGTGAACCCCCTCCCGAATCGGGTGACACTGCACATGAGTCTTCGTTTGATTCAGACAGCGGGTGTGGAGTTTCGGAACAGGGCGTCAATCTCTGGAGTAGAGTTCACGGGTATTGTGCGGACATACAACTGACATGCTACCTATCCTTCCTGCCTGCAGACCTACATAGTTACACACGTGCATACATGCATGCATGCGTACATATACGTGTATGTATGTACATACGTACGTGTATACATGCAGAGGTATGCATGTGTGTCTGTGTGTGTGTACAAAATACATCCACGCATGCATGCATGCATGCATACATACATACGCGCATACATACGCACGTACGTACACATCCATTATCCACATATGCATATACATAAAATATAAATATAGAGTGCAGGTACACACACACACACACGGTTCATTCTACACAAGGCTTCTTTTCGCCCACCCTTCAACACACTAATCCTTGCACAATCATCCGTATTGGCAAAAAATCAGGAAAGCAAGAAAGTTCTGGTAGTTTCAGGTGCATAGAGGCTATGATAATAAATCCACTCATCCTTGGGGCTGTCGTACTCATATAAAAGTTTACTTCGAATCAACTTGCTTTCTGTCGGTTTCAATACAACCCCGAGGCGTCGCAACACCCTAGTTGCAATCCTACGCAACCCAAGCTTGACGTCCGCTCCTTTGCGTGTGTCTTATGGAGGGTTCAGAGTTGAGGGTTAAGGGGCCTAGCTAGGAATGACATATACAATGATCTTCTCATTTTCACATGCCAACACAACTTTAAGCAGCACCTGTTGCAAACACTGCAGGGTCCTTACAACGTTCACAAAAACCCAAGGAAGACGCCCGTCCCCTCCCTAGGTAAAATAACAAGCTGCATGCCTGAGGCCCTTTTTCCTAAACCCTGGACCTTTCCGAGGATGTGGGGAGAGCCAGTCGAAGTGCCGGGGAAAGCCGAAGATCCCGAGGACACTTGCAGGGCTCTGAAAGCCCAGGCCGAGCCCTAAGGCCCGAAATTCCCAACAGCAAGGGATTTTACAAAGGAACTTATAGGGTTTAGGGTTTAGAGGTTCTGTGACTGTTTTCGGTTGCTCTTGAGACCACCTTGATATCATGAACATTGTCCCTTCGTGTTGCATGCTTTGAGAACGAAGGTAATTGTTAGGGTTCTATGAAGGAAGCTATAAGGAAAACTCTAAGCGTTCTACCAGGGGTTGTGTTAGGGAGATCCTTCAACAAGTTTAGAAGGGGACGACTTGCAGTTCATAAGCGTTGAAAAGTAGGGTTCTCATGAGGGTGCAAAGACTTCAGGTTTTTCAAAGCCCTAGGATCAACTCCGTAGACTCTAAACCTCCAAGCCACATTTTTGGGCGTGAGTCCCAAGCCTATACATCTTTTCTATTAGGGATTTTGGTGAGTGCATATTTGGGTGTTCTATCAGACGTACTGTTAATCAGAGCGTACTGCATATCGCTGACACTGAAGCCCAAGAGCCCACCAGCTTTCCTCGATGCCAGCAAGTCCAGAAGCTTTGCTGCATTTCGTCCCTGTCCTACACGGGCTTGTTCCCTAACCCTTCGAAATCCAAATCGCCTACGCTTAGGTATCTGGGGGCTTCAGATCAATAGCATCTTTCTTATATTATTTTAGGTACCTGTACCCACCCCGAGATGGTTTTGAACGTTAATCCGGAGACCTGTGCGAAGGACAGCGAGGTTGAGCGAGTTTTTGCCAGGCGCGCTGCAAGGGTCGAAGCCATGATCAGTAAGATAAGGGGCCTCAATAATTACCTATACTATTTTTGGGGTTCCTTATTATTATATTTATAGTATAATGGGCCCGGCCGAAACCTTCAATCCGAAGGCCCGAGCGCTCTAAACCTTTTCAGTGGACCACGGCTTGGGTTCTAGGTCCTGAGGGGCTCAGGCCGTTTCTGGTGGAGAAGTTTTGGAGTTCTGGTAGGATTGGAACTACGACAAATGGGCCGTCGGAAATGGCTGGTCATGAAGCTCAGGTCTGGATTAGAGTAGACATTGACCCGCAACCCTAAACCCTAAACCCTTGCCTTTACAGGAATACCGGAACCGCTGTGGGGAGATAGCATACTATCACACGAACATTTGAAACCTTAACACCCTGAGGCCTGAGCCGCTAGGTCGTGTGTTAAAGACGTCATGGGTTTCGGGTTTAGGGTTTAGTAACTAGGTTTGCTGTTACGGCCTGGGTTTGGGTCAAGTGAAGAGCACTTTCCTTGTCTTTGCTTTCTGGATGTTTGCCAGTCGTCTAGACCCTAAAGTTCCTAAAGCCTCAGCCCCTTAGCCAGGTTCATAATCCTTATACTCCCCAAGCGGCTCTACAAGCAAGCCTAATGAACCCTCAGCCCCAAGACGCTCCAGAACTCTAATGAACTATATGCAAGCTCTTGTAGCCTCTAAGCCCCGACGACTCCGAGGGAATGGGTTATAGGACTACTACAGGGGTGCCCTAAAGCCGTAAGCGACCCTAAATCCCGAACCACCAAGCCCTAACCCCTAATCCCCAAACCCCTAAACCCTAACCTCACGTAAAGCCCTAAACCTTAAATCCCGAGCCCCCCAAACCCTAAACCCTAAACCCCTAGGCCCGAAACCCTCGACCCAAAGAGGTATCTCTTGTCTTTGGGCCGGCTCTTCGGCGAACATGCCTCCAGCTGCCTCCCAGAGGAGATCGCCTCACGAGGCCCGGCCCAGCAATCTCGAAAAAAGGCCGCTTGGGGTTCAGAGTTTCGGGTTTTGGGATTTAGGCTTGGGGGTTTAGGGTTCAGCGTTGATCGTTTGGGGTTCAGGGTTTGGGATTTAGGATTCAGGGTTTGGGGAGCCCTGGATACTGTATGTAGGGTTTTGAGGATTGCGAGGGCTTTGGGTTCAGGGATGTACATTTGCGGCTGAATGCATTGTAGGGGATTAGGGCGTGTGTGCGCTTTTGCATGGCTGATGACTTGATGTACGCCGTCGTTTGGCTTCGCAAATATCCAGGAATTCGCAGTGCATGCGAGCCCGGGACCCTGCAATACCACCCAACTAAATCGGCGCTCCACGCATCTTATGCAGGGAATCCTGAGCCGCAGTTGCAGAGAATATACCTCGTCTTTGATTTTCGGGTTGAGGTACGAGTAGCCTTCGATGTACCCTAAACCCTAAACCCCACACCGCAGGGTTCACTTGGTGCTTATGGGCTCGGCTGCGCACAGTCAGTCTGGGGTTTCTCGATGACCGTAAAGGCACATTAGACTCATTAGACTAGGACTAGGGTTTTGCGCTTTGTGTGTACTAACATATCGGGAAAAGAATATTTTTCCCCAATATGTTAGTACTTTATCTGACTTCACCTTGTCTCTGCATAATCTGGCAGGCTCCTCGGGTCAAGGCATCAGCAAACCCCAAAATCCTAAGCCAAACTGGCTGAGCAATAGAGGGTGAAGCGCTAGCAAGTCCTGACCCACAAGACCCTCATTTAGCCTCATTTCCAAATGCCCGCAATAACTCGAAGGCCTATAAATCTCAATCCCGAACACTTGGACAAAATGTGTCCTGCATGCCACAAAAACTCAAAAACCCTTACAAAGCTGATAAGGTTGTGCAAAGTCCGAGCCACCCCAAGCCAGCGAGGCCTGAAAGTCATTTGGCGCGGTCACAGCAAGGAGAAGCTCGACGCGCTCTTGGCAACGCAACAGCAGCAAGTGCTTGCAGTCCCTAAGGCCTCAACCGAAGCGGCTGTGTTTTTATGGGTGGGGGGTTGGGGGAAGATTGGGGTGGGTGGGGGGAGGGGGTGGGGGGAGACTTCGACGAAAAGCGAAACAGAGTCTAGATTCAGGATTTGGGCTCACTACAGTTAACACACCCTCAACTGACCCCTAAATCCTTGGAGGGACTTTACTTCAGCGTCAAGTTTTTCTTGGCACTCTTGGTGCTATTAAGCTGCATCGGCGAGAGCCAAGGGATTTAGATGGCTTGACCGACGACTGAAGCTTGAGTGTCGGAACCCTGAGCAACCACGCACAGAACATGGCACAATCTAGACCTTTCTGCAGTGCCTAAACCGTTGTCCGTGTATGCACACCCGAACAAACGGATGACGTATGCCTTTCCACATCAATTTGAGCTGGTCTTCTGGTTGAATTTCAACAGGCCCTGGCATGGGCTTCAATTCAGGGTTCGGTTTAGAGCCTAGGACTGTTTAAGAGTGGGGGAATGCAGGCGAAAAACAGAGAACAGAATCACAGAGCAGCAGATTCAGTACATGGGCCAACCAACCCTAAACACCGAAACCGTATTCTACCCGCCTGGCATGCTGTTTTGGCAGTACTCATGACTTGTCTTTATTGTTTGAATGTATGACTTGTATTTGTGGCAAAGGGGCTTACGCTACTTCCTTGCACTGCCACGGTCTTTGACTTATCTGAAACCACATGTTGGCTTGTCAGCAAACCTGCAGAAGATCCTCCGAAAGCAGGTTAGGGTAGTTCTCGTAGCAGCGTAAACCTTCGGCCCTAAAAAAATGACTCATATTCCACTGAAAAGCCTCAGCCCTGTTGCAGCCCAGGAGAATGAAAGGAATGGTGGAGAGATTCCGCCTTGATACACAGCTGCAGCATGATTCTGCGTTGTTCTGACCTGGGGCGCCCAATAAGGCTCTAAGGTACTTGTGTCCTTGTGTCCTACGCTTCGCTGCGACAAAGGCCACCCCAAACATGACCTCGCACACAAGCAGAGAACTATCTATAAACGATAAACTCCATGTGAGCATGGAGTTAGCGCCTGTGGGCCAAACAACCTATGCATGGGCATGGTTGCACATGTCTTCAATTTTGGCAGTCTAGAAGAAGGCCTAAATCCCTAAACCCTTGGGTTTCCGTGGACATCCACTTACTTCCAGGACCTTTCCAACACGCTACAACCCTGAATTGATCCGACGGGGCCACCCCTTGCACATCTCACGGGGCGTTATCGTCCGGTTTAGAGGTTTGTCGCACAGTGCAATGTCTACCCAATCAGCTCGGCCGTAAGCAAAATGTGAAGCCCTACTGCCTGACTCTCTGAACTCCAAACCCGCACCCCCAAAACTTAAATCCTTGGACCCTATGGTCGAAATCCCAACCCTCTCAAGCCCACACCCAAAAGTCCAAGCCCTGAACCTCTACACCAACCCTTGAACCCTCAACCATTAAACTCGTCCCCTGACCCCCGATATATATATATATATCTATCTATCTATATATATATATATATATATATCCCCGATCTAGGTCTGTCAATCTGTGACGGCCGTCTGGAACCCTCGGTGCCCTTGCGAGCGAAGCTGTGACAGGGCCTTCACAGGCACTGGGGTTTACAATAATATTGAGTAGCAGCAGCATAGATATCACTTCTGGTCCATACCTAAAGTCTGTATTCTAAGGTGCCCGCCAAAACCTGTTTGAATTACTGCGTCTCCTCCTACGTTTGGCTTAATTGTGATTCGGGTGTGGAGTGCTACGGCACATAGGCTTTAGCACGATGACAGCCGGAACTTGCTCGGCTCTGCGTCATCGTCTATGGGTTTAGGGACTCGAGTTTCAGGGTTTTTGATTGGGGTTCGGGGCTTCAGCTCAGGGTATGGAATTTAGGTCTCGGGCCAGACTTCGTGAGCCATCCGGCGTGTGCAAAAGCGTGAACAAGATTGCTTTGTATGTCAATGCCGTCAAAGAGATGCCGACATCAACTTACTGACAGAACTAGTTGCAAGAGTCGAGGTTCACCTTCAGCGATAGAAAAGTTTCCCAAACTTGGAAAGTTTCAGGAGCTTGGTTTCGCTTTTTGTATGGCTTGCCAACTCCTTTACGGTGCCTGTAGGGATTGCTATGTTCTAGGGCCTAGGGTCCCAAGGAAGGCACCTACCCAAGCCTAGACTAAACCCTGAAACCATCTCTTAGATGTCGCAGACTGCAGCCTCTGGGAAAAAGGAGCTAAACACAAAAAAACTTGAACCCTGAACCTTAAAGCCGTCCTAGGGTTTAGGCGTTTAGGGCTTTCAGTGCATTTAAGGCTTCGTTGAACCAAGAACCCTGGCACCCGAGAACCCACCCTACACCCCAAGGCCTTAAACCCCAAGCTCAAATTGCCCTGAGGTCATCTAGCTCGGAAGCAAAATTACTACAGGTCCATGTACCCAAATAGTATACACTTCGTCCTTGAAGTAGGCCCTATACAGGCACTTTGGGGCCAAAGTATATAACACTCGGGTAGTGAGCCTCGAGCACTAGAGCAAAAGCCACGCTCAATGCACGCATGCAGCGGGCACGATTCCAAACCCAAGAGGGGAGTTTCAGAGACCAGGCTACCCTAAGATAGAGACGACGTAGTTGGATCCATATTAATGTGGTTAAGGACCCCCCCGCGATTGATGATATAGATCCTGCATTACCCAGAATAAGGAATATACCATAATTCCCATGGTCGAGGGTCATAATGGTAATGCAGGATTTACATCATCAACCGTGGTTTTATGAACCCTCGATATGTATGGCGGTACTGAAGGCAATGAACATGACAACCTAAGCCCTTATCCCCTAAAATCGAATACCATCGAACATTTTAAATCCCGAACTCAACTAAACCCCGAAGCAGTCGCACATCCGACTATCCCCTACCGGAACGAGAATGCAGTTTAGGAATTCGCTCTAAACCCACAGGCCGAAGAGCCCCAAATCTGAAGTGCGCCGGATTTTTCGGGTTTAGGGACTTCTGGTTTAGGGTTTAGGGTTTAGGACTTCTGGTATCTGGAGAAATTTGGTCTTGGGAGGGTCAGGGATCCGATTTATTTGTTTTCGTGACGGGACCGTTCGAGGATGTTACACTTTCCGCCCAGCAGCACACTCTACCGCTTTCATAATTAGGATAGGGTTTGGGGGATAGTCTACTACATGTTTCCAGTATCAATTATGGGTTATCAGACGGTTTCATACTATGCCCCAAACCCTGTTGGGGCGACGGAGGCCCGGTAAGGCCCAACAGTATCCATCACAGAGTCGAGAGCAAAACCTCACACTCTTCGAACTCAGCGAAAGGGTGGAAAATCCTAGGGTTTAGGATTCAGTGCCGCCCCCCGCCGAACACTCATAGAGCATCCCCTACATGCTATGCCTTAACGCCCGAAACCCGGACCCTGGGCCCTACATCAGCCTATGCCGTAAGCCTGCGAACTCTTAGTCAGTGTATATGTGTATGGTTCCATAGGTATATAAATAAATGTATATATATATATATATCGATATCGAATACATACATGCATACATGCATGTTATGAGCACATATTCTATTTACACAATACATGTATCGCGGAAACAGCTTTCACCAAAACCTGGTTCAAGTTGTTGGAGCCCCCTAAACCCCTTTACTGAACCCTTAAAACCTAAAAACTCAAAATCCTAAACCCTAAACCCCGGCCAAGGCTCCCCCATCAGAACTTCTGCAGTATCACTTGGGAGAAGGGTCCTCCAGAGGCGACATTGGGATCCCTGAATCCTTTGTGTTGCTTTCGAAAGGGGTGGTGGTGGTTATTGGGTTTTTAGGGCTTTATAGGCATATGTGGTATGGTGTGCGTATATGCATATGTGTATAATATGTATATATATATATATATACACACACATGCACATGCAAATCTTGTGTAGCCATAGGGGGTTATTGTGTTTTACTCGGGCTTCAACCCTCAGGCTATGCAGGGTTGAGTGGTTAATTCAGGATTTCTGAGCGTTAACCGTCTCACGACGGGCTTTGTATCGGAGAGTTCTGCAGAGCTTAGGTGTTTGTTGTGCGTGCTGTGAGTCTTAAAATCCTAAACCCAAACCTCTACAATACTTTGTCGAGGCTCCTCGACTTTTTAAGCCGAAACTCACCATAGACCCATGCTTACTGCCTTGCTGAGCTGCATGTGGGGTTTAAGACGGGTGTGCCGGATTCCTGCAACAGTCCTTCCATCAATTTTATGTATAGAGGCGCCGGTTAAAATACTTCCAGGCTTTGGGCACTCTGGCGTTCGGCTTCGTTTCTGTATTACATAACTACATGTAAGGTTTAGGCTATCCAGGAATGTCGACAAAGTCAGACAGAGTTGGAAAGAGGATGCAACATGTTAAACAAGACTGTCGTATGTTGTAGATACGTCTGCCGATCACCCTCTGCTGTACAGCTGTTAAACCCCAGAAGCCCTAAATCCAAAACCCAACCCTAGACCCTGTAAACATTACAGCCCTAAGCCCTCCGCATTAAACCCCTAAACCCCAAAACCCTAAAGCCCGAAACCCTAAATGAGTACCTAGAATGGCTCAGTCCAGTGTGCCTCCGACAATTCTGCACCTTGAACCACCGGAAGAAGGTGCTCAGATGAAAGCACCCACGCCTCAAGAACCAATGTGTGTATATATAAGTATTCATAAGCATGAAATACATAGCAATACGTATATGTATATATATAAGAGTGTATATATATATATATAGATATACACATGCATATGTATGCATACACATACACACACACATATTTCTATACATATATATATAGAGCGAAATACAGATATAGATATAGATATACAGTTAGACAGATAGACAGGTTTACAGATAGACAGATATAGAGATATCGAGATGTATATATAGAGAGATATGGAGATATAGAGATATGTAGATATAGATATAGATAGGGCTTAGGGCTGAGGTATAGTAGGCTCTTGCAGGGGTTTGGGGCTTAAGGATACGGGTTTCGGGTGCAGGCCTGTGTTTTCACACCATTATCGGTTTAGGGTTTAGGGGTTCCTGCTCAGGAACCGGCGCAAGCCCATAGACCCAGGTGTCATTCGATCCTTTTCCACCATTACCTGCCCGAGCTGGTGTCATGGAACTTACGTACATGCCTTCCGCAATCCAGATAGACAGATTTTGCGCTTCTAACCCGAAACCCCGAATCCCCAAACCCTAAACCCCAGACAAAAAGCCCTACCCTAGACCCTGGATCAGAACCCATGACAATCCCTTCCTAATCTCAAATCCCACACCATAGACCCCGTGCTCCAGTCCTATAATATGTAACCCATAATCAAAACCAGTATTCATAAATTCATAACTCAACACCTGTAGTCAGAAATCGAAACCCATAGTAGTCCCACGCCTCATCAGGCCTGCGTGTGGTTGGGCGCTCAGCGCCCTTGGCTCGTGGGGTGCCAATGTCATAACGTTTGTTTTGCTTTCTTATGGTGTTTTTAGACTTTAGGGTTTTAAGGTTTGTAGTTTGCTGTTGTTTGCGTGTTTTAGTTGTTGGTGCTTGAGGGTTCCTTGAAGGGTGCATTTATGTTTTCCTTCAAGGGTACCTGCAAGGCTTGCTTCAACGGGTTCAATTGAGGGTTCCTTTGTTCCTTTAAGTTTACGGGTCTTCCTCATAGGGTTCCTTCAAGGGGCCCGTAAGGGATCTACAGGGCTTGCAGGTGTTTGGGAGGGTTGTGTAAGTTTCGGATATCGAAAACACTCCCTAACAAATTCCAGCTACCTAGTATGTAAATGGTACATTACGAGTATATACAAGATCCTAGACAGGTTCCTTCATACCGCCATTAGGACCATACTACATACTATACACGTGTACATGGACTAGTACATGGACCCGAAAAGGCCATATAGTATAGCAGACCTTGAAAAGCCCTGTCAAACCCTCTGAGAAACCTAATCAAGCCCGAATTTTTGCTTGCGTGCATGGCCGTTCACCCCAGGCCCAAACCACCCTCAGCTCGAGCGCGAACTCTAGGAAACGACACAAGTTAGGGGTTTTGCAACCTTATGGCTAATTAGTTTGGGGTTCCTCAGTGAGTTCCTTCAGGGATCTATGGGGTTGCTTTTCAGCACAGGTAGTTGCGACAATTGTTTCGGGTTTGGGGATAGTTTGGGGTTTACAGCTCCGTCTCCGCTGTTGAGGCGATGGGTGAGTTGGGAATCCACGATGGACCTCTTGCAAGCAAAGCAGAAGAATCTGCTAAATAGGCCGGGGGCTTCTGTCCTTTTCAGGGGTCCGGCGACACTGCAAGCAGAGCTGAAAGTTGGAAATCCCAATCATGGTAATCGCAAGCCCTGAACTTATCCTTAAGCCCTAAACCTACACCCTAAACGGAAACCCCACTCAGGGTAATCGGAAGCCCTAAACTCTGAACGGAAAATAGCCTCCAACACCGGAAGTTCTAATCGCCTCGAGGCGCATCTCCCCAAGCTCCAAACGCCCATAGCCTTAAAGAGTTACGCAGCAACCCTGAGATGCTGGGATTCTTGAAGGGTTTCTCGTTGTACAAGGGCTCCATCGGGTTTTCAGGGTTTAGGGCGTCTAGAGGTGTCTATGCCGGCTTACCGCGTTTCATCTTATACTCAACGTACCCGCTACAGGTTAAGGCATAGTCCCAAACTCCTAAACACAAAGGCCCGATCACCACAAACCTCAGATCCCACCACTTAAAACCTGCAAATATCTCAACTTCACAGTTTCTTGGGTCCTGGGCTCCTTCACAGTTGTTTTTTGCTCTGTGAGCGGTCGTTGCACCGACTCCGTTTGTTTCGTTGATTTCGGTGAATCTTTGTTTTCGGCATATGGCGTTTACAACATCTCAGGGGTTGAAGACAGTTAAACCCTAAACCCCTAAACCCGGAACCGACAGCTGTAGCTTTACGGTTCTGTTTATCGGCCCGAGGGCTTAAACGTTAGATCCCCAAGCTAAGACGAGGGAAGGCAATGTGGACGAGATGCCTTGCCGTGGTCAGTCTGAATTCGCATTCTTGGGGTTAAGGGCCTGGGATTCGGTTGTTGGGCTTGATGGGTTCAGATGAAGTGTCTCTCAAGCTTCGAGTCAGCATCCACTGGGATGCTCATGTAAACCGATCAGCACCATCCCTGCCCCTGCCACGGCGCATGTCGAACTCCTAAACCCTAAACCCTAAACCTCGAATCACCTAACCAAGAGCCGCCCTCATATGTCATCCCTGAGGGGAGGAATCCCAAGCCTTGGTATTAGAGTAAGGTTGTAATGAAGTTCCTTCTTTGGCTTACCGGGTTGATGGTCAGGATCTTACAATATGAACTAAGGTCATGGAGACTGCAGCTAGGGTTAACTGAAGATTTAATGCAGTAGCTGCCTGAGTAGGCGGAGCGAGTTTTGCGCAGTCTTTTGGTCAGGAATCTCAGCGAGGCTACCTACAAACTTAAATTTTCGTGCGAGAGGAGCTCTTGAACATGCTTATGACCCCATCCCCGTCAGGCTAAACCCTCAACAGTAACTTCCCAAACCCTCAAACCTAAAACCCATATCCCAAACCCTGTGCCCTAAACCCCAAACCCTAAAACCTGAAACCCTAAACCCTGAATCCCAAACCCCGAACCCTAAACCCTTTAAACCCTATAAACCCTGCAAACCCTATAAACCCTGCAAACCCTATAAGGCCTATATACAAGCTCTATAAGCCCTATAAGCCCTATACAGCCCTAAACCCCCAAAATCCCATAAACCCTATAAGCCCTAAACCCCAAAATCCCATAAACCCTATCAGCCCTAACCCTAAAAGCCCTTAACACCCGAAAGTTTCCGGGTCCACCAGGGACAGCGAGCGCGTGGATCTCATCAAGGAGACGGCCTCTCAAGGCCTGCCCCTCTAAGGGGAAGGGATCTATGAGGGCTCCTTTAAGGGTTCCTATAAGGGATCTGTAGGGTTTAGGGTAAGGGGCGAAATGTCCGAGGATACCTTTAAAGGGTTACTATAAGGGGTACTATAAGGGTTCTATAAAGGGTTTAGGGTTTAGAGTTTCCGAAAATTAGGGGTACCGTATTTTGGGGTCCTTATAATAAGGATCTCACTATTTTAGGGTACTATATTGGGGTCCCCTATTTTCGGAAACTCCCATATTGGGGTCCGAATGATCACTAGTAGCAGTCCTTTGGGTTCCTTAATAGGATTGTACTCCCACCCAAAATCCCTTTCCTAATGAATTAAGGCCTCTATCTTAGTTGAAGTTAGTGTGTGAGACTTGTCATGTCTGGGACATGTTCATAGACATATAGACAAGTAGCGTAAGCACATCTGCCACAGCATCCCTGCTGTAGCACACAAAGAGATATACCAAGGTATACAAGGTTTACACGCATATAGGCGTAACCATTTACACAATCACTCAGCATGTTGTCAAGAAAAGCAGCTTTGAGTACAACAAGGGTTTCAAGAACGGCACATCTTCCGGGTTCTGCGTAGTTTCCTCATCTAGTTGTTAGTAATTATGGGGCATGGTTTATGGTTCTGTTTTTTTGGGGTTGTTATCTACTAAACATGAGCCCCTCAGTCTCAAAAAGCACTGTTAAATGAGAAGTCGTGCCTTAACCCTGAACGCGAAGCCCCGAAGTCCCAGGGCTGGAGGTCTGTTTATCGGAAATTGATGTGTTCAAGGGTCTAAGATTTAGGGTTTCGGGGTTTGGGGTTTAGGGTTTCGGTTTAATTAAGGGTTTCGGTTTAGGTCCGGAAGTGCTCGATGCAGAACAGAATGAAATTCGAATGGCTCAGAGACGGTGTGCAGATGCTCGCCTCGTTGCCCAGTCCGGGTGCTGCCTGAGGATTTTGGGTTTAGCTTCGGGGTTTAGGCTTTCGGGTTTGTTCTGAGCGCAACTGCCAGTTTCTTTGAGGATTTGGCAGGAATCAAAGAGGTTGCAGGGCGCTGGTGCTGATGTGGGCCGAAGCAGTGATCCAAGCCAGATCGTGCTTTTTGAGGTGTTCATCTGTGGCCAAGAGTGTAAAGTGCACAGGTCTACAGTCCAGAAGTTGCGGTGAGTGCTAAAGGTTGGGCTATAGAGACCACTTGAAGTGTTCTTTGCCTTGTATTTCGGAGGCTGCTAACCGCATAAACGTTCTTCTACACTTGCCGTTTGAATTAGACGTTCGGAACAAGACCTGAGCATTGCTTCAACACCAACTCATTGACCTCTGTACCCGTAACGGTCCCAAATCCGAAAATACAGTTCGTCATTAGGAGCTATTGTGCCCGAGCTTCCCTGCTTCAGCGGGAGGTTTTCTTCACAAGACAGGTATCTACTTTTTCACCCTTGAGCCCCACAGCAAACTTAAATGCTAGACCTTAAACCCACATGCCCCAACATCCAAAAAAAGATCTCAAGCCGGCCAAGAGAAGATTACACAGTTTCCACTCTGGATAGCTTCTTGCTGTGATGGAAGAAAGTATCTTTTTCGCGCCTTGCGTCAGGGGCTGAGCGCTTGAAGGTTCTCAAAGAGGTGGGGCTCGGAATGAATGTATGTCCATCGAACACAGATAACTATGTCTGTGCGTATATATATATATAATGTAAATACACATATATATATGTGTATGTATGTATGTATATATATATATATATATATGTATGTATGTATGTATGTATGCATACATGAAAATCACTAACTGCATGCATAGGTATAGTATAACATTATATATATATATACATATATACGTGTTGGTTTATCTGCTTATCTACCTATATATCTATAGCTATATCTGTCTACCCAGCCATCTATCTACCTATATGCAAATATACGTGCAGTACGTATACATACCTAGCTACCTCCCGGCCTACCTACGTACATACATACATACGTTGGTACATACATACACACATACCCAGAAACATACATGCAGATATGAGGACAGACACATTTCGGGGCACAGGGATTGCTTTGAAAGGAGAGCCTCTTTCGTGATGTTGTTACAGTAAGAAACCCTTGCTTTCTAGGAACTCCATCGTCTAGGTTTAGAACTTGGACACCGCAGACGCCGTGGTCATACTTGCTTGTCGTAGCATTCTGACCCTAGAATACAGCGTTTGAATCGGAAGAAGGGTCAAATGAGCGTTTTGTTTTGCGGGATGTAAGTAGGCCTCCTTAAGAATATACTCATGTCTATGTAGATGTACAGTGTGTATGTATGTATAGATGTATGTATGTACGTAGTTATGTACGTATGTATGTATGTGTGTATGTGTGTGTAATGCATGCATGCATGCATGCATGCATGCAGGCAGGCAGGCAGGCAGGCAGGGATGGATGGATGAATGGATGGATGGATGGATGTAGTATATATATATATATATATACATGCATGTGTGTATATACACACATGAGTTTATGCCTACCTATATGTATGTATGCATGTGTGCATGTATGCATGTGTGTCTATATATATATATATACACATGTGTGTGGGCGAGATGCACAAGCCGGCGAAGCCTTCAAATCAGTGCCTCGATGTTGGTTGACCTTGCCCCATGGTTTACATACTTCAGGCTCCAGGGATGTTTTAAGTACCTGGACGCCAAACGTATGTAGAACAATAGCCTTAAAAGGTTTTTGGCCATTTGTTCACCTACTTTTGGGGGTCTGGTATAGGTCACAAAGGTAGATCTCGCTGGCTTCGTTGGTGCTGCATCCTCTTTGCAGCTCTACGTGCCGTATGTAGGGTTTAGGGTTATGTAAGTGCAAAACCCTTATCCCCAACCTGCTCCCTTTTCGGAAGACGACGACGAAGGCAGTTTCCAAGCTCTCCAAGAACATAAAGACGACTGGGGTCGATCGCTCAGATACCTGGGAGCGAAGCAGGGTTACTAAAACGTTACTGTCAAGTGCTATATCAAGGCTAGTAGCTAGTATTGGGTTCCTATAATGGTCACAAAATGCAGGTAGTGCCGGGTTGCGGTGATGTAAATGTGCGGTTAAAGCTTCATACTATATTTCGGTGCTACAACGCAACTAGTACAGGGCCATACGCTAAACACCAACAACTATAACTATTCTCTTAGCACCGCCTGGCCTGAAAGAACACGCATCCAAGATGCCACAACGACGAGGACGACCCAAAACACCACTACCATGAGGACCACCGCGACCACCAAGACGACAGGGACCACGAGGACAACGAAAATCACGACCAGCACAACGACAGGGTCCATGAAGCTGGAGGCAGGACGGAAGGCACTGCCCCTCAACATCGTTCCCCAATGTACTGGAAGGATGGGAGTCCACACGGCCGAGCCCGTGTGGCCTTGCTAGGATGTTGAGGAAATTCGGGTGTTTTGAGGGCATCGAAATTTGTACGGAACTGAAACCCACCACACCGTGGCGCGCCCCTAGATGTATGCGAAGTCCTGAAGGCAAAATTGTAAACAGAACTGCGGCAGGAGCGCGATTCCACCTAAAGACGTGCAATTCATCAGTTGGGGAACGCCAAAGTACTGGAATGGACTGCGCCAGGAGCGCGATTCACCAACTTTGAGACTGCAAAAGTATGGAATTTTCTACAATGAATCTAGCACCGGAGGAAGCAGCTGCAGCGAAACAAGGGGAATTATGCGATCCTCATCCGTGCAGAAGGTCAAGCGCGCTTCGCGAACAAATGAACCGACACCTTTGCAGTGAGCATGAGAATCCAAAAGTGTTGCCACACTGTTTGCACAACAACAACAACAACACAAGGCCTCTAATTTAAGAATGGTCTTTCATACGCATTTTGAAAGGGTTCTGGAGCGGGTCAGGACGTAGTACAGGGATCCGACTGAGTAGAGTAGGCTTTCGGGGTATGCTTCAGAAAGAAACAACATTTTGGACTGCAAGGGCATACAAGTGCGAACTCTTTAGAGCCATTATTTTAACATTATATACGGCCACGTGACTCGTTCTGTCAGCGAGGAAGTTCGGAGTTTAGGGTTTGAGCTTTACGGTCGGTTTTAGGGTGTAATTTGTCTGATAACTTATCCACACACGAATTCGGTAACGTCAGGTTTGTGAGATGGGTTGTGTTGTTGGGGCATGTTGGATTGCTGGCCGTAGAGTTCTGGCTGGAGCTTTCGTGGGCCATTGGCCTAAAAGATAGAGTACTTGGGAATCAGGGTGCGCACCTGCCAGACCACGTGCTAATTAGCAAGTTCGTAATCGCACCCAAGCTTAGCCTTATGCAACATGTAGACTACAGCACCCAAGCCACCATCAACCGATGCGCCTGGTAAAACGCCTGGAGCGCGATGCCCGAAACAAAGCAGACTTCAATCCCAAACCGTAGAGCACTCATTCACCAAAAGGCCTCAAAATCCCAAACTCTCGAACAACCCTAGCCGCCAAACTCTAAAAATCATGAAGTCCAAACCCTACACCTGAAACCCTACTACCACACCACTCCCAGGGAAATGCGGCCTTAGAGCAAATCAAAGGGGAGCTGTCCCGGCTTGAGGTGGAGGAGCGGCTCGTGGGGGGTAGAGTTTGGGTGTAGGGTTGAGGGGTTCTTCCTAGGCTTTGAGAATTATAAGGGCTTTCAGTAGGGGTACCGATCCGAGGAGGCTTTCAGGGTTATATAGGGCTTTAGGGTTTGATAAGGGGTTCAGGGTCAACGGGTGCTGCTTTTTTGGGGGCGCAGGGTCTGCTGTTCACAGGGTTGCAGGGTGTGAGGGCTGGCGTGCCTTGGGCAGGGCTATCATATAGTCTTTATGTGTAGGGACTCACGTAAGCACCCTGCTTAAGGTTCATGCAGGGCCGAGCTTAGCGGGAAATGCAGAGTTTAACATGTTGTTTAATGATAGTAGTAATAGTAATAATAGTAATAATAGTAATAATCATATGTGAATAGTAATAGTAGTCATATGTTATTAGTAATACTAGTAATAATTGTAATACTAGAAATTGGAGGGGAACCTTAAGCCCTGAACGGTGGCATCGTGGTGTTTGGCATCGGATCTTATACCACTTTATCTGTACCGTCTGTATCCTTAACTCAATCGCTAGCAGCCGCCAGCACCGAATCGTTACAGCACCGGAAAGCCAAAGCAAAGCAAAACCGCATCATATAGACCCCTAAACTCCAAAAGCGCGACACCCAGGAATCTCAAAGCTCCTACACCCTGAACCGTAACTTGGACCATAACCGTCAACAACCCTAAACCTTCAATCCTATAACCCTATAAACCCCAACCGTTAAAATCCCTGTAAACCATATAAACTCTGCGAGGTCATCGGAAGCCTTGAGCGATTTGCGACCTGGCCTACTGGGGAAGATCTCCTTGCCACGGAGCGCCTCCCGTCCACGGCCTCAAGGGGGTTTAGGGTTTACAGGGTTTAGGGTTTAGCAAGGGTTTAGGGCTTAAGGTTTTGGGACTTAGAGTTTAGGGGTTATAGGGTTTGCATGATGTTTCTGGGTGTGTTTTGAATGTTTCATCCTGTCATGTTTTTTTGGGGGTTATGAAGGGCCCAACGGACCGGATGATGGGGTTTCTTAAAAAGGTCCGGCTTAAAGGTTTGTATGGTTCTATGACGTCTTTTTGAAGGTTTTATGTTTTGTAAGGATTTGGGGATCAAGAAGCAGGTTTTTGATGGAGCCAGAGGAAGTTGGGTTATCTGCCTGCACCTAAAGGATTATGCTTACGTAGCCACCTGATCCCTGTAGGCAAGGTTTTCGGTTTGGGGCTTACAAGGGGAATTGAAGGGTGTCGCCTGGGGAGTCCCAGGGTTCGGGGCTGCAAGATTTTCTGATTGGGGCTCTTGGCGTCTATGTTGAGACTTGTGTCTTGCTGCTGCTGAGGAGGATGCTCCTGTTTCAGAGTTGGTCGATTCTGGAGCTTGAGTTTTAGATGTCCCAATGCTGATTCCTAAAAAACCCAGAAAGCCCGAAACTCTACCTAAGTCCTTATAGGCCTTACGGCCTACACCCCATAGCCGTAGACTGCAACGAAAACACAAAAAGCAGACACACCTTGCCCTGCACCTACTGGTTTGGCCTCAGTCAGCGTTAAGTCGCGGAGCGGCAGGCCGAAGTACCAAATTGGAGCATACAGTTTTAGATTGAGGTACGCTCCAATGTCCTATTCGAACTGTTCAGGCCCCTATATTAATAAGCTTACGGTGTACAAGGCTTCGGGGCTTTGGGGTTTGGGAATTGATCGGTCCGTTTGGACGTGTTGGGATTTTAGGACAGTAGTGCTGCAGGACTGAAGGATTTGGGGGAGTATATGATATACACATAGGCTACATAGTAGTTCCTTTTGGGGATTACCTTATAGGATTCTAAATATGAACACCAGAAAGGAACTACCATGGAGCCTCTAGGCAGACCCCTAGATCCTACAGCCTAAACCCCTAGAAGGTGCATTAGCGTAAGGGGTAATTAAGGTGGAGTTTCAGGGCTCTCTGTTCATATAGCAACCTGAATAGTCTGCGACAGTATTCATAAGCATGCCGTCAGTCTACTTGTAGAATAAGAAGTAGTTCATACTAACAAGAATAAGAAAGAACTGCAAATACTAATACCCTGATAGTTATACAATTGAAATTCAACTAGAATGCTATATCATATAGAAGACACCTTATTATGACACTATATGATACTTTATAGAATACAGCCTTCAACAGCCCATTCCACTTGCCTAGGCGCCTAGGCCAACCCCTTCAAGATTTCATCAACCCCAATAACACAATTGCAAGCTTTTCCCTGAACCCCAAACCCTAAATCCCTGAATCCTTAAACCCTAAATAGCCCTAAAGAACCCTAAAACCCCAAACCCCAATTCCTAACCCCATTGCTTTGTTTTCAAGGCCCCTGTACTGGGTCTTGTTGAGGAATTTACTTTAAGTTGCAATAATAACGAAACCATATCTCATTATGTACTATAGGCCCCTATTATGGTAACTTAAATTGAATTTCTGAACAAGAACCCAGTTACCATAACAAGGAAACCCTATTATTTACTTTGAACCCCGATTATGGTAACTTAAACCAGCAAGAACCCAGTTGCCTTAACAAGGCAACCCGATTATTTACTTTAAACCCCGATTATGGTGACTTAAATCAGCAAGAACCCAGTGTTTCTCCTAGGCCTGGGCTCCTTTCGTCTTTGGTTGACAACAAGCTCGTCTCAGACGACTTCTTAGCCGAGGCTGTTGGGTTCAGGGGTTTAGGGATTTGGGGTTTGGGGTTAAGATTTATTGGTTGAAGCATTTTTAGGGTTGAGCTCAAGCGTTTTGGGCTGCGTGGGCCTTGGGATTTAGACTAGTCTTTTGGGCTGTAGGGTTTAGGTTTCTGAGTTTAGAGCTCTGAGGTTATGGCTTAAAGTTCAGGGCTTTGGGGCATAGGGTTTGGGGTATGAGGATTCGGCGTTCAGGCTTGGGAGTCCAGTAGTTCGCAGTTTGGTGGCTCGCGTTTCGATTTTGATTTGGGTCTGGGGCATTGGGTTTTGGCCGTTTGGGTTTAGGGGTTTGGGGCTGGGCTTTGAGCCTAGGATTTCAGAGTTGATAGGGGCCTGAATGCTTAGTCCTTGATGATTCATTATATAGGGCCCTCTCAGACTGTTATAGTATCGAGCCACCTATCAACGTGGTGTGCGATTGCACCGGGTACGACACCGGTGCATCTCGGCATGATTTCTACAAAGATATGGGTCCTTCTCTGCGGCCGTGGCAAATAGAAGGTTCTTTCAGTAGCAAGGCACTTGCGCTGCACTACCTCCGTGTGGATTTCCATCTGAAGATGGTCTCAGAGACCGATCCAGACATCCGGTCTCTCATGTTCGAGACGCATCGCTTCATCCACCCTACGATCCCTCCACAGGCAAACAATGATACGGTATCCCCCAAACCCCAGTGATTAGTCAGGGCCTTACATTCGATTTCGGGCTTCCTTCAAGGCTTTGAGGAGCTTGCTTATGGTTTTAGGCAGGTTGCACCCACGGTCATCTTCATAACTCCTCAAGTCATGACGAGAGCTCCTTTATTGTAATCCCTATATGCCCGCTCAAACACTCTGCGAATCAACTACAGTCCTGGACCCCAAAAGTATGTAGAATAATAGCCTTTTATAGGTTTGGGGCCATTATTTTACCTACTTTTGGGGGCTTAGGGTTGTATACGCAGCAAAACCGTGGTCCGATTACTCATGTCCCGAGAGTCCCTTTACGGGTTTGGGTTTGTTTCCGCCAGACGGCCGCTGCACTAATTTGGGAGTTTCCGAAAATTCGGGGTACCTTATTTTGGGATCCTTATAATAAGGAACCTACTATTTAGGGTACTACATTACATTAGGGTCCCCTATTTTCGGAAACTCCCATTTAGTACTCTTGTGGGTGGAACTCGAGCCCGGACTTGCTAGCCCTGGCTTCTGGTCCAGTACATTGGTCTAGAACTTACGGACGGATCCAGTATCGTGCTGTATGCAATACGTATATATATATATATATATATATACATATATGTATGTGTATATATATATATATATGTTTGTCTGTCTATCTATCTGTGTATATATATATATATATACACATGTTTATACAGGTGTCGAGGCCACAGCTAAATGCGAAACCCTCTCCCTAAACCCTAAACCGATCCCGGCCCAACATGCGAGAAGCCTAGCAGGTGACGCGACAGAAAACGCTGACGCCGGGAGCTCAAGGGTTGAGGCTTCTAAGGGTTTTAAGGGTTTTAAGGGTTTAGGGTTTAGGGATTAAGGGTTTAGGCTTCTTAGGGTTTTAAGGGTTTAGGGTTTAGGGATTAAGGGTTTACTCTTCTAAGGGTTTTAAGGGTTTTGAGGGTTTAGGGTTTAAGTAAGGGTTTAGGGTTTAGGATTGAGGGACTGTGCGCCCAACATAACTCCGATCCGAGGAGGGCCCCAACAAGAGCAATTAAAGTAGGATCCTTATAGAAGCCGCTATATACAGTACCGAAATGGTAAGATTCGGGATGCAAGTCATGGCCGCAAGGGCACTTGCCTGTGCTCGGCAAATAACTAATCATAGTACATAGAAGAAAAAAGGCTAGTTAGATATTCAGGCCCCTACCTAGAAACTAAAAGCCCCTTAGCCTTCACGGTCAGCGCTCCTGTGCCCACTGTCTTGAGCTGCGAAAGGCGCAGACATCAAAGAGAGTTTGAGGACAGCCCCTTACAGGTCCAGACGAAATTCATTATGTACCTGTGTTGAGGGTAGTGTAGGAACCCTCTGGTTCCTTATAGTTTTGTAGACTAGACTCGTGACTAGACTTTTGGGGAGGACCGGGTAGGGGCCTCAGTACATGCACCCAAGCATACAGATGCGTACCTACAGACAGACATACATAGCGAAAGGGGAACTCGTGAAATCAAGCAATATATGCCCTACCGTATCTGAGACATTCCTTAACATGACTTAAGGTACATTCCTGAATTCAGGAATCATGGAGTCTACACTACACCAAGAGCCCATTCAAAACCCTGTACGACCACCCAGAAGAACTTTTAAGAGGAACCCCTAAGTATATATAAATCCTGTTTACAAACCCCATCGAATCTTTGTAGGAACCAAAAAGTTCAAAGTACCTATATCGTAGAAAGTAGGGTTTCCTTATAACACTACCTAAGACCCCTTAAAGGGACCCTGTTGCAGAACCCTATAGACCCCAAGCCCCTAAACCCTAGACCCCCAAACCCCTAAGTCCTAAACCCCTTAGAAGGATCCTTTGGGGTGCCAGACCCCCGGGAGGATCCAAAAAGTAGATCCCTTAATGGGGGTTCCTAAAAGGGAGTTTCCGAAATAGAGGACCCCAAAACAGTACCCTAAATAGTAGGATCCTTGTTATAAGGACCCCAAAATAAGGTAGCCCTAATTTTCGGAAACTCCCATCAAGTACCCTTAGTAGTATAAGGCCCCGGGGATCTGCTTTCTAGGTCCTCCCGCGGGTCTGGGGTTCT
Source organism: Symbiodinium sp. clade A Y106 (assembly GCA_003297005.1). Lineage (NCBI taxonomy): Eukaryota > Dinophyceae > Suessiales > Symbiodiniaceae > Symbiodinium > Symbiodinium sp. clade A. The sequence continues at coordinate 25,896 of BGNK01000988.1, read as the reverse complement.
AGAACCCCAAAGAGTCGGGCCAAGGAACCGAGTTGTCAGACGGACCCAGTCCTTGATCTTGGCTTCGATTTGGGACGCAGCAGCTGGCCGTGACAGCGGGAGGGGGTCCGATCCGCTTTACTATAGGGGCCCTAATATTTAGAATAGGGTTTTGGGGCCCATTATACTACTTAGAATAAGGAGCCACCAGGATAGTATAGGTTATTATTAAGGCCCCTATATTAGGTTTGGGTCCAGGGTTCAAGCTTTTGGTTCAGTGTCTTGGGCTTAAAGTTAGGGTTCAGGACAGGTTGGTGTTTAGGGTCTAGGCTTCAAGGGTTGAGGTTCGGATCACTTCTCTCTACCCGAAGCCGAAGACTCCGACCTGTTTGCGATTCCCTATTCCGTCTGTGTTCGATAACGTCCTTAAACAGGCAGGTCTTTAGAGGTTCAGGAAGGGCTGAGGGCAAGTGTGCGATCGTTTTGCTATGGTTTGCGAAGACTAATAATACGATAGCCAAAAAGCTCCTGCCATAATCTGTAACCCTATGCTCCCAAGGACCTTGTAATTAGGGCCCTGGACCCTTTAAGGACCCAACAATAAGGTCCCTGGAAGCCTAGGGTAATTGCATAGGCCACTACAGTTCAGAGTTCCGGGTAGGGCTGGGATCTTGGGTCAAGGTGTAGTTATATAGCGGGCTTCGTGGGGCTCAGGGTTTAGGGCCATCGCCTGCCAGGGTGTGCACCCTGAATGTGCAGGGTCTTTCGGCGACCTTTTTGGTACAGCGGCTGGTTCAGGATGACCTGCTAACACCTGTATAAGCAGGGTTCCCATCCTGAGGCCATGTGCTCCTTGATCGTATGATTGAGAAGACCTAAGTGTGATGTTTGCAGTCGTTCAGATCCCCGTTTAGGACTGTTGAGGTTTGCAAATGAATCCCAAAAGCCCTGAGTTCTTCAACTTTAGACGTCCCAACCGCCCTGACGGGTGTGGAGCAGAAGTATGAAGGCAGTGAGGCCTTGTAGTTTCAGCCCTCCAAGGAGGATCTCACTGGTACGCCAGTGCATCAGGCAAGCTGGCCCCTGAAGAAGGTTTAGGGTTTAGTTAGTTTTGGTCGGCCTGGTAGGTTTAGGAAGTGAGAAATCGGTGTCAATGGCGCTAGGCGGGTTAGGTGCCGCGTACCAGGATTTCAGATTTCAGGCCTTCAGTGTTCGGCATTTCCGGGCTGAGAGGTTTAGTGCTTCGGGCTTCAGGTATTAGGATCCCGAAGCCAGCATGTTGTGTACTATGCATACTCCAGCTATCCAAAACTAGGTCTATTGGTCGACGGAGACCCCGCGGCACTCTTGAAAACTTTTGGTTACTGGTAGTTTCAATCTGCTTTCCCTCATCACAACTGATAGCCGTAACGACGTATGAGTGATCATGCTGAATAGGTCCCGGTAGCCTTAAACTACAACACAGGGACAACGCAAAACAGCAATTGTAGGCAGAGGTCTTGGTACCTGGAGATGTGGGATGAGAGCCTGCTTAATTAGTTTGGCATTGATGCATGCAGACTTTGCCTGAAGTAGGGTTTGGGTGTCAAGGTTTAGTTAGACTTTGGGACCGACAGGCTGCAAGGAGTGCAACGCAAAAGCAATCAGTCGGACGGAGAAGGCGACAGCACATCACCACAAGTTCGCGAACTGGTAGACGAATTCTCAGCCTTGCTGATCTGCTCACGGCAGCTAGCACCCATCACACCCTCAACCCCAAAGTTCACAAACCCTAAACTCTACACCCGAAGCGATGAGTGCAAGGCCTCGCGCTTCGATGCTTGGGCAGGCACGCCCCAGAACTGCAGTAGCACAGGGATTCTTCCAGGTTTCGGGTTAAGAGATTGGGAGGGTTAAGGTTTTCGTAACGGACAGGGTTCGCTGAAGGTTTCGAGTTCCTTGAAACCTTTGAGGAGTTTTAGAAGGGCTCGTTTTTAAGGGGTTTCCGTTGGATTCCCGATTGTGTTGATCATTTTCGCCAAGAGGCGCCATTTTTCAGAGCGAGCAGTGAGCCTGATGCACCGCGCACAGAACCTGCATGCAGCAGGGATTAGGGAGGCGAGGTGCACTGACTCATTGCAAGACAGCGATGTCTGAGTCGGCACTGCTGGGAACATCGTCGGGATCCCTCGGACAGATAGTCAACAGACGAGAACGGTACGGAAACACGTGCCGGCCCTGCATTGTGTACGACGCCGACAAGCCTGCTCTTTCTGGGCTAAGCGCTATCAAGAACTGGAGCCCATTTCCGCCGGACTTGCGTGCATGGCAGAACTTTTTCAAGAACGCGCAGCCCAGGAAGAGAGGGGGCAGCGGAAATCCGCCGCGACTGCTGGGTGTGATCTAGCAGCCAAGGGTTTAGGCTTCAGGTGTAAAGGGTCTACGGTTCAGTATAACTGGAGTCACATCGGGCTTCACAACAAAACCCCAGCCTAACTATATATCGTAGGGTTTCCAAGGTCTGGGTTGCAGTAATGTTTCATTAGCACTGTGCGATTGCTGCTACTGCTCTGCTGTCTTTTGCTACTACTTGGTATTTTGCGGCCGAGGTCATGCAGATTTCAAGGCTTTCCCCAAGGGTCCTGGTATTCAATAGGATGCAACAGACTTTGGGATTTAGGTTTTGGGGGAGCGGGTCTACAGCTTACAGCAGTCTCATATCGTCTCCGTTTCACAACTCTGAAGGCGGCTTAGCATTTGGGCTTTCGGGTTTAGAGTTTGGGGCTGTGGAGTGCCAGACCTTAGACTATATGCCTTTGCAGCTCCAACCCAAGTCAAGCGCCCGTAGTGCAGAGCCTAGAACGCTGTACCCTAACATATCGTGAACCTAAATGCTACCAGCTCGAGCTTAAGAACTCGTAAGCTTTATACTCATCGACTTGTGCACTATAGGGCAAAAATTATTTTGTAATATGAACCAACTACAGTCTATGTAGCTGTATACCTCCCGCCCCAAATCCCCATTCTGATTGTCATAGTTTCAGATCTTCAAATCTCTACAGTATGCAACAGGCCTGAGGCCTTTCATAAGTATCTTAGAATATTCGCCGCGCAAACCCAAACCCCCAAGCCCTAGAAACCTGCCGATATTGTTGTTGAATATGAATCCTGCAGTACCTTAAGGACCCTAGACTATGGGAATTATGGTAGTGTCCTTATTATGGATAATGCCGGATTTATATCAGCAACCGTTTTACAGCATGCTCACCAGACTCCGATCTCGCCGACACCTCCGAGGTGAAGGTGCCGGAGGGGTTTGGAGCTTTTAGGATTATGGGCTTTTAGGGTTTTAGGGTTTAAATGGCTTTCGGGTTTGGGGTTCAGGGTTCTTGATGGGTTTCTGGGTTTACTATTTAGGGATATTTAGGGCTCTGGAGCTTTTGAGGTTGGGCTTTGGTTCAGATTTGAAGCTTTCGGCGTTGGAGTCCCGGCCCCTAATCATTCCGCACTACACCCCAAACCCTAACCCCTAAACCCGAACCCGAAATCCTACACCCTAAACCCTGAGCGGGTTTAGGCAGTTGATACCCAGCTCGTCTAATTCATAAATCCTAACCTCGAAACCCACGGCAGCAAGCCCACCGGGAAGGCTCTTCAGCCAAGCATCATGCATTCATGAGAGCTGCCTGGTTTGCATGAGTCAGCTCGAAAACAAGAGTACGCATATTCCTAAATTACGTAGTAGGTTACGTACGTAATGTACGTATGTATGTATCTATGTATGTACATATGTACGTGTGTACGTATGTGTGTATGTATGTATGCAGCATGCGTGCATTGATTCATCTCCAGACGCATAGATGTGAGGATGCATGGATCTATGCATGTACGGACCGATGGATCCATGCCGGCATGGATGGATGGATGGATGGATGGATCGATGGATGGAGGGAGGGACGGAGGGCGGGATGGATCAACGGATGGATGGAATGATAGATGTGCAATCTTACTATACACTCACCCTTATGCACAAGTAGGCATGTGCTCGTATATACGTGAGTATTATCCGAGATATGCATCTTGATTTCATACCGGTTGAGATCTGTGCGTATGTGTATGTACATATATATATACACACATACATGCATTCATACATACACACACAGAGACATACCTACATACATACATACATACATACGTGCATGCCGAGAAACACAGAAAACAATGTTTTTTTTTACCAAAAGCCTTTCACCTATGTATGTGCGAGTAAACACAATGGTTGGCTGTGAGTTTTTACTCGTCGTGACCTCGGTATGTCTAAGTACTCTCTAGTGCTTGTAGCTAGTCTAACACTCACAGGCGCCTGGAAAGCTACAAAAACATGTGGGGCAAAATGCAGCTTTCTATAACTTTAGCTACTTACTGCAGAGGGGGTTACTGTTACAACTTCACCCAGAGTACCCTAACCCCTAAACCATTCCTTCAGTCTGGTTCGGCGACCTCAAACTTAAGACTAACAGCTATGCCCTCCAGCCAAGCCACAGAACTAGCTAATGCAGGGGTAGGGGCCTTAATAATTAGAACAGGGTTTTGGGGGTTCCCTTATTGTAGTATATTATACCCCAAACCCCTATTGCCCCTACAGTAGGACGTCCCGTCACCATCTGGACCATTTCTAATAAGGCCACGAAGAATGGCAATGTGGGTTGCAGAATTCGCAATGGTATTGCACCGAGTTCCCTGCTACAACGGCAGTATATGTCTTTCAATACCCTAGTCGAATTGTTTAGGTTTGTATATCACACATTGAACCATTGAGCCTCCAAGGAAACCTCTAAACAAACGCAGGGAGAACATCTCAAATACACCCTGAACCGAGGATCCTCAGTCCGAAATCACAACAAACTACACCCCAAACCCTCGAGACCACGCCCTAAACCCTGAAAAAAAAAAAGCTACAGTCTCAACTCAGAAGCCAGAAAAGCTTTCGGGCTCCGAGTGCGTCCGGGCTCCGGGGTGGCGGGCTCTTAAGGCTTAGTCCTTTAGGGTCATGGCTGGCTCACTTTGAGCTGTGTCTGTTTGTAGGCCCTGTCTTTCGGTAGTTGTGGTCCGGTTTCACCCATTAGACTCTGATGCTATTGATGCTCGCCTGGCCTGCAAAAAAAACGTTGCTNTGTGTCTGTTTGTAGGCCCTGTCTTTCGGTAGTTGTGGTCCGGTTTCACCCATTAGACTCTGATGCTATTGATGCTCGCCTGGCCTGCAAAAAAAACGTTGCTTTCTGCTTTCCGAAACTTTTGAGAAAGACGAACCGCCAAGCCCTATCAGATTCTTCCTGTTGATGAAAACAAGTATGTTTTCTGAAGCGACTTTCCAGAGTTGTTTCATGTTTGGAGAATTTGGGATATGACATGATAGGACGAAACCTGTTCCCATTCAGTTTCCGTGACATGCAAAACAACGGGTGAAAGGCAAAATGGCTGAAGCAAACCAAGGTCGATATCTTAGGAAATGTTAGATGTTGAAACGAGACAACAATTGCCTTGAGTAGGGGATATGAAGGCTTTCGTTTTCGCTTTGTTCGTGTTGAGAACGGAAGTCATTTTTGTCGTTTTTGCCCGCATCATGAACTTTGAATATCGATGGCATATATGCACGTCGATTTATGATTGTATGTGCTGAAACACCCATCACCCAAACCACACAGGCCCCCCGAAAGGCAGGAGCTGCGACATCAGGATGTGCCTTGATCTCGGCCTCGGACCGTGGAGTTGCTGATGCTTTTCAGGGATAGATTGTTAAATGGGTTTCGTGAAACCTTTTTTGTACTAGTTACTAGTCTGCAGGTAGGCATGTATGTGTGTGTTTAGGTAGGTAGGCATGTAGGCATGCAGGGAAGTAAGTGTGCATATGTGCATGCATGGTATGAATGTACTTGCGTAGTAGGTATGTGTGCATTAGTGTGTATATATGCATGTATGTATGTATGCATGTATGCGCTAGTAAGCTTTACCTTGCATACATGATTCTGGGGGCTTCTGTGGAGTGAGAGATTCTGAGTTGCTGGTGACATTGTCATTGTTGGGGATGTTAAGCTCAGCCAGGTCTCTCCAAAACCCTTGTTTCAAAGCTCCCAATTTCCTCAGCGTCACCAAAGAATCTAATTCCGATCCAAACAAACCCTGCATCAGGTTAGTAGAACTTAGTAGCGTCGTTCAAGCTGCAATTTCCCTGGACTATTTAATCTATCTACCCCACCACCCAACCCTACATTAGCTTACCATGGTCATTCAAGCTTCCCGACCCAAGTAAAGCTAAATTATGTGTAGTAATAATATACATACCNACCTAACCTAACATAACATAACATAACATAACACAAATGACATTTATTGTACATACATACATACATACATATGTGCATGCATACACATACTCCCACCCTCCCCAAGGCAACCTGGAAGGGCCTTGCAGGCAAGCTCGGCTTCATCGTCCTGGCGCAAGGGTTGGGTGTGAGCACTGGGATAGTGCTTTTTCAGGTTCAGGGTTCGTCGAGCGCTGGGATAGCGCAGAGATCAGGAAGGCGCCGGGATGGCGCAGAGATCACGAAAGTGCCGGAAGCGCCGGGATGGCGCAGGAATGACGACGACAAAGTGAAGCGCTGGGATAGCGCATAATAAGCCCCAAAACCTCAAACCCCAAATCCGACTGTTGAAACCCCAAATTTAAACAACCCTGTCACAGGCTGTGGACAGTTTGCAAGTTCAGGGGATTGCCTGGACCTCAGATGAAGTTAAGTCATTAAGTGTTTTGGCACGGATTAAACTTAAAGTGTAAGAGGGTTCACATTGACTCGTTTTTATCCCTTTGGTTACCGATGTTGTGGTAATAATCGCCGAACGCACTCCAATAGTGTTTTCAATTCCTGATGACTTCCTATCTGACAAGCAAACAAGCAAGCCCGAGAGTGACAATATCCAAAAGTATAACTATGAAATCCCGCCTCTCGATCTGTGCCCAACTAGGCCCGAGATGGTGGACCGTGGACCTGGGGCATATCAACTAGCAGTGCACGGCTCAGCTACGCTCGTGAGGTCAGGTAGTCAGTGCTTGCATGCACACGCGGATCACAGTCTGCAGCTGCACTCTCACATCTGTTTTCACCCCGGCATATCCACCGGCCAGCTGGTTGCACGGGTAATGTCCGGGTGATGTCCTGCACAACCATTCAATTCAGAAGTAGAGGATAAGAAAAGGAATGAACATCGATCATCTCTCCTTCAAGACGACTAAGATGATCTCGACGAGGAAGCTTTTTCAGTCGTAACCATGGACGGCGAAGACGAGGGTTCCTACAATCACACAAAACTAGCTTATTACCAAGACGACATGCAACTGAACGTGGGTTGGCTTGGTCCTTCTTCTTCTGCCTTTTCTTCTCTTTCTCTTCATGTGGCTCCTCCTCCGGGTTTCTCTTTGTCTTGTTTGCTTGTGTTGCCGTTGTTGCTGCCTGCTCCTTCTGCTTAGCTTTTGCTGCCTGCTCCTTGTGCTTGGCCGCAGCTGTTGCTTCCTGCTTGGACTCGGCGGCTGCGGCTTCGGTCCCCTCCTTAGTAGAGTAAGTCTTGGCTCCACGACATCACTGTGCTCACTAGTCAAAGTTTAAAGACGAGTTTCCTCCACCGGCCAAACCTCTTGCATCGTGGAGAACGTGGCCAGCATCGTGATGTCGCTCAGCCGGTCGTACAGGTCGTCCTCCAAGTCTGCGAAAGCCGCCTGCTTCGCCGCGATCATCGTCTCCGCCTCGCTCTTCACAGCTTCGGCCTTCGCCTGCTCGATGCGCTCGGTGAAGTCCTTCTTGACGTGAGCTATCTCGTCCTGCGGGTCAATGCATGATTTATTGACATGAAACTTTGCATCAATATCATCGGGTGGCTCCTCGAACTTCTGAGTCGCCGCTGCTTTGTCCATTGTCAGCTCTCCGACGGTCTGGTGAAGCTCCTGTAAGCGATGGTGATCGATGCAAATAATGATAACACTTCGCTCTGCTTCCGATTCCCGGCCTCCATCTCGAGCTTGCGGGCTACTTTTTCCTCCTTCAGCTCCTTTATCTCACGCTGCAGCTCCTTGATGAGGTCGTCTTTCTCCTGGGATTGTGGAAAGGCTTCTTTAATAACAGTTTGCATTGCTTCCGATTCCCGGCCTGAACCTCCTGCTTGCAGGCTACTTTTTCCTGCTTCAGCTCCTTTATCTCAGGCTGAATCTGCTTCAGCAGATCGTTCTTGGCCTGGTTATGGAAAGCTTTCTCTCATATACTCAAACAGGCATTGCAAACTAACTACCGGCACCAGGCCTCGATGATCTTGTCTCTATCGTAGCAGCAGCGGTTCAAGCTTTTCACCTGTGCCTGGCAGCTCTCGATCTTTTTGTTTGCTTCGTCAAGCGCTGTCTGCGCCGTTTGAAGCTCCTGCATCTTCGTTTGAAGCTCCTGCACCTTTGCTTCCTGAGCCTCCTGTGCTTCTTTCAGCAGGATCTTCGTCGCCTACATTTCAAGTTTGAGTCATGTTGTGCTACAGTGAAATCATGACACATGAAAATGACGATGGGATCCTGCCTCGTGAGCTGTTTGAAGTGTCATCAGCGAGCCTTTGACTTCATGTTCCCGAGCTTCGGCAGCGTAGACCTTCTGCCAGATGCGGTCCGTGCGGTCCTCCCGCTTAAAATGGGAGTCCGTCTTTTTGTGGTCATCCTCGGTCCATGCGTTGGCCCATCTTCCGGAGCCCGAAGCCATGGTTGGATGCTGTGTCACAGTGTCACAGGCTGTATATGTTGCTGTTGTCTTTTGACTGCATGTCAATGTCTACCTTAATTATTAAACCTCCGAAGAGCTACTTTTTTGGTAGGGCCCCCTTAACTTCATATTGAGGTTTACATCAAGAACCTTTAGCTTGAAAGTAGTTAAGGTAACTTGGACCTACAGCTTGAAAGTAGTTCCGGTACACTTGAACCTACAGCTTGAAACTAGGTAAGGCACACTTGCACAACCGAAGTCTGAGCAGCACGCTGCTGCAATTGACTTTTTGTCACTGTCGACAGAGTGACACAGCAAGCAGCACAGTAATCAACACAGCTTCATCCAAACATGTGCACTTCACTGCCGAAGCTAACGTGCAACGGAAGTTGAGTCAAATGCACACAACTGAGTTGAACTCTGACGGCTGAGGTTGCTGCTTTATGGCGGGCCGACAGACGATTGGCAGAGAGGCGCCGACCTGCAAGCGATGTGCATACTCCGATAACATTGAAGACGCATGACAGTGTGTGCAGTCAGTTCACCGTCACATCGAGGGTAGGGTGTGGATGAATAGAGGTGTGGAGGGTACGGTGTGGAAGTTCGTGTGAGAAAAAAGGAGGGAGTGGATGAATAGAGGTTTGAGTGCGATTAGAGGTATGGAAGAGTTTGATAGTGTGATAGTGTGGAGGGTAGCGAAATAGTGTGGAGGGTTCGAGAGTGTTTCATGTGGAGGAGTGCGATGTGGGTAAATAGTGTGATGAGCGAAGTGTTTGAAGTGTTGGGTGATGTGGTGTTTGANTTTGAGAGTGTAGGGAGGGGTTTAGGGAAGGGTTTAGTGTGGGTTTTGTTTGAGAGTGTAGAGAGGGTGGATGGGGTTTGAGAGTGTGGCACGTCGGCCCAGTCGCAAGTCCTGGCATGGTTTCGTTATGCAGGAGCCAGGCCTCTAAATTTTCCGAAAATTTAGAGACCTGGGCCAAGGACCCAGGCCTCGAAATTTTCCGAAAATTTAGGGACCCGGGCGCTCCAAGATCTAAGTTGCTGCCCTCGGGGAAACCCTGCTCGGATTGATGCACAAGCGACGACCCTAAGGGCAAGTAAGGTTTTAGGTTACGACCCTAAGGTTTTAGTAAGGTTTTAGGTTGGGTTTTAGTTGGGTTTTAGGTTGGTTTTAGGTTGGGGGAGGTTTTAGTGGTTTTGGGGTAGGGGGGTAGGCATAAGGTTTTAGTGGTTGGGGGGTAGGCAAGGTGCATGTGGTTTTAATGGTTGGGGTAGGTTTTAGTGGTTTTAGTGGTTGGGGGGGTAGGCAAGTAAGGTTTTAGCCCGCCCTTAAGCTGGCTTCGCTACTTCGGCTCGGCACAAACCTCGCTACTTCGGCTCGGCACAAACCAGTTTTCCTTTCAGCTCGACGGCAAGCTGCTATCCTTCTTGAAAGGCTAACTTCGCTTTCAACTTGTCGCTTGGCTCTACCCTGCCACACTCTTGAACGAATGAGTGAGGCAGCCAAGCTTCCCTGAAATGATGTCGTGAGTCCACCAGCTTCGCAAAGCGACTGTCGCTCTGGCCTAAAATAGATCGTTAGCAGCTAGCAACCACTGCAAGCAAAGGCAAACTCATGCGACCGCGAATAGAAAATCAATGGGCAGCAATCACTTGGCACTGCCGCGCAGGACCTTAATCTGATTCATGAGCTGGTCAAGACTGGTCTGATTGCCATTGCCACTGGACGAACCGGAAGGGTTTCCACCCGTTGTGCGAAGCTTCTTCTTCTTTGGCGAGTTGCTTCCGCCTTGCCCCTCATTGGCATTGCCATTCTGCTGCTCCGATGGCTGCTGCCCCTGCAGGACATCCTTCTCCTCATCACCTTCTTTTTCCTCAGGCTGCTGACCACCCCGGCCGCCACGCCCCCTTCCCCTGCCACGGCCTCTGCCTTTGGTGGGCTCAGTGCCACCGGGATTCAGCAGCTTCGCCAGCTTGGCATCGTACAGGGGAGACGACTCCACGGCCATAGCACGGAAGGTCATCTCCGCGATGTGCTTGTAACCTTCTGTGAGGTGCTTTTCACTGAACATCACGCCCAGGTAGGGCAGCTTCAGTTCGATGGCCACGAACGCTGCTGCCAAGTCACTCGCGGTGAGATCAATGATGCACTTGGGGTTCCAGGTGCTCAGCATATCCTTGTAGTAGTCGCATGGAAGTGCATGAAAGTTGAAAGGCTCATACTCACCGTCACAGCTTTCAGCCTCCCCGTGCTTCTTGTACTTGAGCTCGCTGTTCTTGAACTGGGGACGTGCGGTCGTATCCCCACCGTCGGTCGGCCCACCAACAGCCACCCGGAAGCTGCCCAGCATTTTCTTCTTCTCCTCAAAGGTGGTTTGCCAAGGGAGATCCTGGAAGCTCTCAACCTGGATGGGGCCGATGAGATTCCCAGCGGTGCTGCCGTTGTAGATGGAATGCCGCACTTCGGGCATCTCCAAATTGCTTTTGCTGAAGATGTACATGAGCTCCACCTGTCCGACAGTGCTCGTGTGTGGACTCTGCATTCTCTCTTTGCTTTCGTCTTTCTGTCTCTCTCTGTCTCGCTCTCTCTCTCTCTCTCTTCTCTGTGAGTGTGCGACGATGCTCAACCTTCTGATTCTCTCTCATTAATTCGAAGCCTGGTGAAGGACCCCCATGCCACGAACCACGCCACGTCGTGCTCGGAGACTTTCCTCGGTGTAGGTCAAGAACACGGTCCGCTTCTCGTGGGCAATGCGCTTGCCATCGTTCGTGCTGAGCAAACTGCTGATGGCCCTCTCGTTACCTGGAGCTAGTCATACATCTGTCGCCAGAAAAATTAGCAAAAGCGTTGTGTCGTGAAATATGATCTGTAGTCTAGGGGCCCATTTTGCCGGCATCGTAAACGAAGAAGACATCTCCTTCATGCACCTCCTCACCCCTTCCCCTCGATGCCATCACAGCTTTGATACCCTTTTGGGCGTGCTCCTTGCGAAAGGACGGCGGTCTCAAGTGCGGTGCCGTGACCGACTCTCCGCTTTTTTTGATGTCGTACATGCACAGCACCCTCTTCTGGCTGTCGCCGCGAAGCTGCCCAATTGATGTATCAGATATCGCAGTAGCGAAGGCCTCGTCCGAGCTGGGCTCCACGATGAGCTTAATGCGCGTCTTGACTGTGTGCATGGCCATGGCTCGGTACTTCAAGATTTTGTCTTCATCGGTTTCCAGATCCTCCAGGCAGGCGCTCAAGATGTGTTCGGGGATGTCATCCGCATCCCTCACAGACTGAGCCGTTGATGCCGGGGCAGTTCCCGGCAATGCCTGGCCGCTGGCCTTGCGATCTTTCTCGACAGCACCCTTGAGTTCCTGCACCAAAGTCTCAAAGGCGCCGTAGCTCAGGATTTCTGTAGCGGATTTGCGGTTCTTGAGTCCCTGCCTCAAGACGGAGTCGTGTGTCTTTTGGTAGACCACGGCCTGTCACGGTTTAGGGCTAATTATTATGGGGTTCAGGGCTCAGGGTGGGATGATGCTTTTTGTTTTTCCATGGCTTGCTGCCTCGATGAACAGCATGACCTCCCGGCAGCCATCACCCCAGACCGAGTACCAGGTAAGATCCGTAGGTTCGGTATCGCGAGGCCATCCGAAGTTCTCGTGGTGGCACGTGTGGTTCGCCAAACGTTTCCGCACATCCCTTCTGATGTCATGGTCATCCACGAGTTCATCCAGGAAGGCACCTAGCAGGTGCTCGGAGATCTCCTTCTTGTACATGAAAAGGTCGACGGTGCCCTTGACACCGCCAGCAGGGTTGATCTGCCGAGTGGTGAGCTCCCCCTTGACCAAGTAGGCACATTCAAAGTACTGGTCAATGCACCCGACCACCCATGTCAGCATCTCCTACAGGCATAGGAAGGGATGAAGGGAAACATCACCGAAGACACTGCAAGCTGGGGCACAAGAGTCCAGTCCTCGGTGCGTGTTTTGGAAACCAGCCCCTGCATTGCAACGATGCCGTTCAGGGGAGCATCGTGCCCATAGTCGTGGTCCATCTTGAGCAACAAGGCGGCCACGCTGGGGATCTTGATCATTCTGTCCCAGACAGTCATGGCCTGGTCAACCCAGCTCTCCGTGATTTTTTCGGAATCTTCCGACGTCGCACGCTCCTGATAGGGACCATGCAGTTTCATGAGGTTTCTTAGACTTCCGTCGCTTCAAAGACCCGCTGCACTAGCCGCTACTCTCAGCTGGCATCGTTCCTGATTAAACATCTCCGCAAGCTTCTCGGCACCAAGGCTGCCCAGCTGTTCTTCTTTCTTCTCACGCCACAAGTTCAGATGGTACACTTTCTGAAGACAAGTCCAAGCATGAGCATTGTAGTCTGTGACAGCGTTCTCGCGAAGTGTGTCTGCCCTGGCGGACAGTGATTCCCCGTTCGGGAGCAGCTCAAACACGAACATGGTCGTAAGAATCAGCCTGTGCCAGCTTTCCAACTTGTCGTCGGTCAGACCCGCATGAATCAGCTCCGCGATTCGGAGAATCAGGGCATGCCTCGTCTCGGGCGGGCTGCAAGCTTGCATGCTTCCTTTCTCTCCCATCATACTTCCGGATCGAAGCTGGTCCGGACTCACAGCAACGACGATGTTGTGAGGAAACCGGCTGGGAGCGACTGTATCGGAAAAGTAGTATGCTTTCACCTTTTCCACAGACTTGGCATTGAAAGGCACACCTGGACTGGTGGAGAAGGTCGGATTCAGCCATGCTAGGTTGCCACCGCAAGCATACTGCTTTGTCCCTTGCATGGCCGTCACAAACTCCGCATCACTGTAAGGGCTTTGGAAGCCTTTCTTGCCGGCTTCGATTTCCAGCGGTGGCTTCGCAACGAGGCCGTCGAAAATCTCATGACCCAAGATGGTATTCCAGGCACTCTGGACTTTGTCGAGGTAAGCCACATTCGCCGGATGGGGAGCGGACAAGTCCACCCCAAGACGACCTCCGTCTGCCGCACCGGCCGCGGCAGGAGGAGCTGCCGGCGCTGCTGCCTGTTTCACCTTGGCTTTTGCCTTGTTTTTGGCCTGGCTCTTGCCCCCCGCATTCTTAGGAGCCATGACCAGTCAAAGGCAAGCTAGGCCAACTCGGCAAGTATCACAGGCCTCCCGTAACAGGAAACCCTTGCTGGAAGACTTAACAGATGAATCAACGATATGCTCAAGCTCAAGATAGCCTCGCGCGGGACATGCGCAACACAAACCGTCCCACATGCAATGCCCGGTTTTGCCTCCCGACGAGCTGAGACATCATGAAGCCTTTGGCCCATCCGCCGAGTTATCGAAATTGAACTATCTTCTAATTTTGAACTGTTTTCTACGCTTGCCCATCGCCCATGGCCCACGCAGCCTGCATTAGAACTGCTTGGACCACATTGACACTCATTGCATTTCCTAGCATAGCATTCAATGCCTTGTCAGATACTGGCCTCTTCATACCCACATCATGGCCCTGGAGCTTCAACCGGTCCTCCGTTGACAGATATCGCCCGAGACTACTCAGCCAATAGCTTTCAGGAGAAGTTCGGGAACGTATGAGGCACATACATTCATTCTTTGCCAGACTGAGCCAGTTCAACGAACTTCCACAATCCACAACATAGCAATCTCGTGCGGGGTCCGACCCCTTGCACCTGATCCTCTTGTATGCCTCCATCACGTTCAAGAAGGCTCGTTTGTGTTCTCGGGGTGGATACGTAGCTTCCGCACGACCTTGGCTCAGAAATAGAACCCTTCAGACAATCCTCCAAGGAGAAAGTAAATGCATGCACTCACACACGTCCTATCCTGAGCCGAGAAACGACTTGCCGAAGAAAGAAATTCATCCAAAGGAGGAGTGGGTACTGGTTCCGGCCACAAGAAAGGACGCTTCAGGCGATGCTTCAAGATTGCCACTATGTAAAGCCGCTCTCTTCGCTGAGGAATTCCAAAGTGTGCTGTGTTCAACACTTTGTGGTAACACTCGTAACCCAGGTCTTGCAAGGCAACCAATATCCATGCCAGGAGCGGCCTGTGTTGAGTATATGTCAGCCCGACAACGTTCTCCAGTAGGACCAGCCGCGGCAGGTGCACACGGACATAGTCTAGAGAATGTGCTACCAAGAGTCCCCGGTCTTTCTGGTCATGAATCCCCTGGCCCTTGCCGCAGATTGAAAATGCCTGGCAAGGGAACCCAGCTCCAAACCAGTCGCAGGCAGGAGCTTGCAAGTGATCCCGTTGATCGACTTCAGCGTACATTATCTCGGGACAATGGTTATCTAGCAACACGGACTGACACTTGGGATCCTTCTCGCAAGCGAAGACGCAGTCAAGGTTGACATTGAGGACTTGAGCCACATTCTTTGCCGCCAACTCGAAGCTGCCCATCCCGGAGAAATCAGATCCAACACGAATGACCTTATAACACTTCTGCTGTGAGTGATGGCGACCACAATTCAATGTCAACACGACCACGGGCTAGAGTATATACCATATATANCTGCCCATCCCGGAGAAATCAGATCCAACACGAATGACCTTATAACACTTCTGCTGTGAGTGATGGCGACCACAATTCAATGTCAACACGACCACGGGCTAGAGTATATACCATATATACACACACATTTTCAGATACATCTACATATACATCTACATATACATACATACATACATACAATTGCATTTTGTTAAATTGCTATCCCGGTGGCTGGACGATCATGCCCATCATTACCGCGTCGGGGGTGTTTGCAGCATATACCCGTTGCTTGAGTCTCNATACATACATACATACATACAATTGCATTTTGTTAAATTGCTATCCCGGTGGCTGGACGATCATGCCCATCATTACCGCGTCGGGGGTGTTTGCAGCATATACCCGTTGCTTGAGTCTCGCTGCCAAAACTCAGCCGACGCTTCGGCCGACCCATTACTATTGCATTGGCCCTTCTGATGTCTACTTCGATTCTGATTCTGTCTTGCAACCAGGCGAGCTGCAGAAACCCGCTGACCCATTATTACTTCTGCTGAGAAACTGAAAATCATTGACACTGGCCCTCTGCTCTGAAGAAGCAAATGCAAGCAAGAGCAAGGGCACCATCGAAGATCTCAACTTGCGGCTGCTGCTTCAAACTCACTGGCTGGAATCTGGAACAATGATCTCTAACAGACTGTGCACTGAGATTCATCGCACTCCGCCACACAGCCCTAAATCCCACCTCCGGTGAGCGCTGGTTGAAGGATCCGGCCTCAGTGCGAGCGCTTCTGAACGAATCTGAGTCTGAATCGGGCCCAGGCTTTTGAGAAGGGTGGGTCAATTTGACCCACCCTTCTCAACACTCGGGAGCGCTCCCGAGTGTTGAGGTGGTGTAAAGACGGGCATGCGTAGCTGTGTGTGCCCCTATTGCCGCGGGACCCTCTCTGTAGGAACGTGTGCAAACCGACGCACCACCTCAACACTCGGGAGCGCTCCCGAGTGTTGAGAAGGGTGGGCCAAATTGACCCACCCTTCTCAACAGCCTGAGCATATTTCAGACCCATGCATATCACCACTCACGGGTGTTTAGGGCGGGTGGGGAGGGCTTAAGAAACTATGCTTGAAATCAAGTCCTGCCTGCTGCCTTTCGAACATACCCAGCTCCGACCAGTCTTCAGTTAACCAAAGCTCGGGGTCGTGGGTCTAACACTCCGAATCTTCAGTAATGAGCAAATCCATCCACCTTGAAGGAGAGCTATTTTCGAACAGTTAAGTTTCCCGGAGCAAATCATAAGGCTCATGTGCTCTAGGGTCTGACCAACCAAATCCTGCAATTCCTTGTATTATCGGCCATATTATTACACATGTGGTAACATGAAAATCCTTCTTCAATGTCCAAGCACGCCAAATTTCAGAGGTCATAATGCGAATATGCATTGTTGGATCGATACAAACCCCTGCCTAGCTGCTGTACATCGCAGATGCTTGGGCAAGTGGTAATGTCCTGAGGCCCTCCGGATGAAGCTAGATGTCAAGCAAGAGAAATGATTTTTCCCCAGCAAGAAGCTTGAGCATTGATTGCTCGCGATCGACCCCAAATAGAAGCTCCTACCAAGATTGCCGTTCGGCCGGCAACATGTTCTGTTTGCAAAACGAAGGTCGGTCTAATTTGCTCGTGTCTCCAGATTTCAGATAGAAGCTTCTTCCCACGGCTGCTAAGCCAAGATGGAGTGCTGTACATCTATGCAACTAGCCTCTGTCAAAAAGTCGCTTTTTGAAAAGAGACTGCTGCGGCGTTGACGTTTAGCGAGCTGCAGCACCTGCCCAAGCGATGAGAGAGATGATTAGGGTTTCGGGTTTCATTATTCTTAACTGGTTCCCACAAAAGCTTCGACCGTCAGGGAACGGCACAAACGTGCCTCCAAAGCTTTCTCGCCTTCTGTAACCAGAGCCACGTAGCTCATGCCCTTGCCAGCCAGAAAATCGTCCACTGAATCCAGCCATCGCCAGGAAGTCTTCCGCAGACAGTCGTCAACCACCTTTCGCAAAACGGCATAGAAATCACCGTTTTCCTGAAGGAGGGTTTCGTCAACGCTAGGGGACAGCAATCTCCCAATCGATGGGGTTGGGAGGCCTGGAAAAGTGAAAAATCACCTAGCAAACAAACCCCCGGTCTCGCTCCTGCTTGAAGCCCTGGCTCGGCCAAACATACCGTTTGAGGTGGCCAACTCCTTTGAATTTCAAGCACAGCCCAGGCCGCCCCTGCAACACTGGAAGATCAAGCACGTAGCTGCCACGAAGAACGGCGCATAACTGAACCAACTCTGGCAAAGATTTCATATCTTTCGCTATGATCACATCTGCGTCTCCAGCAAAATCCACCATCTGCATGCCTAAGTCTTGTGCCGGTCGAACAGCTCCAGAGACGCCTGGGCAAATGTAGGCAGGCAACGTTGCCTGGGCAGTGTTCTCCAAAAACCACGGCTTGGAAGGCCCACGGTATAGAAGATCTCTTTTTTTCTCTGCTGCTGAAAGATCAGGAGGGTTCAGGAGTGCAGATTTCTTGGCGGCTAATTGCTGGATAAATGCTTCTAGTTCTTCGTCCGCTTCCTCTGGAAGCAGGTGTCCGTCCTGGAGTGCCTGCAATTTTCGTTCCATTCGACCCTCCAGTTGAAATTTCAACTCAGCCTTGGCAGTCTCCGGCAGAAGCTGAGGGGCAGGAACTGTGCAGCCCCCTTTCTCTTGTATCTTCGCCTGCACTTGATGCCTCCGCTTCTCAATCCACCCACGCTCTGTGTCTCCGGCGGGTGTGCTCTTGCGCTTGACACCCTTGTCCAAGCGAGGCTGACTGTGTTCTCGGGGTGCACCATAGAGAGCAACCCAAACCTGCTGGTTTAATTGTTTCTGTCACACGTCAAACACAGAATGAACCTTATGCTTAAAGTCAAATGTTTGCTGGACCTGCTGAGCCAAGCGAATCTGCTGGTCCTCGGCCTGAGGATCGTGATCCAGAAGCAAAACCATGTCGCGGCATTCACTGCCTTCTGAAGCATGGGACTGGCGAGCGGTCTGGAAATGGGTCCCATGACCAAAAGCTTGCTCCACTCCACTGGTGGATGGCGTCCACGCCACCCATCTCGATAGAACAGTCAGCAAACACCCGCATGGATGCCGGTCTCGACGTTTCTTTGTCGCACACACTTGCTTCAATGTGTGCTGCCAAGCCGTCACCGAGTCACAGGAAGTGGACGATGCATGGTTGCGTGCGAGGACGGCCAAATCCTCAAGTTCAGACCTCAACAAAGCTTCCTCCAGACGGAAGAATCTGGCCAAGCGCCTGATGTGAAGGTCCCGTACTTCATGTGTCATGCCGTCTCTATGATTTCCTGCAACCTGAAGAACGGCGAAGCTGGCCAGAACATCCCATTCAGGAAATTCATGCGAGATTACTGACTGGCAGAGGCTGACCCAAACCTTCATGCGACCAAGGCAACGGTCCAACATCTCTGCAGTTATGCAATGCGGACCGCCAATAGCACGAACACCCCTGCCGTCCAGACTTGGTAGCTGAATCTCTCGCTGGCTCAGTGTTTCAATCATGTGTCGAGTGTAGCCGGTCAAGATGCAAACAGGCTCGTTCGAGGCAAACAAAGCGCACACCTTTGTCAGGAAATTGTTGATGTTCATCCAGATTTCTTCTGATGCAGCTGATTCTGAGTCGAACTGCCGCACTAGTTGCCCCCCCTCGTCACCGGCATCGGCGAGCATGGCGATCTGAACAAGGATCTCTTCGGTAATGTATGACAAGAAGGCAGACGCCTTGTCGCCACTTTCTTCCCCACGCCGGTCGCGACTGATTTCAACGACTGTTTGTAACAGTGGAAAGAACCAAAGTACGAATCTCCCGATGGGTTTCTGGGTGCTGTCGAACCTTTGCTTCGCCAAAGACAGTGAACGAACCACTGACTTCACCTCGCTGGTTGATCGGCTGACATGATGCTCGAACCTGTTCTTGAGGAGAAAGCTGTTCTCGATGGCGGCAACTATACTGTGCTTCCCGAAGAACACCGAATTCATGATGTCTCTCAAAGTTGGCTCTGCATCGAAGGGACGCTTGATGATCCTGTTAAATCCGAAAAGAACCAACTCATCCACGCAAAGCGTGGGCCCAGGATTTGGTAAGAAACAAACTCTAACCGCTAACCGCTAACAGTCGCTAAATAATCTCTGCACGGAGCACCAACCCCTACTAAAAGAGCATTCAGCGCCACAAGCCCTGTCCGTCTGGAGGCATGTGCACAATCACGGAGGGTTAGGCGAATGTTGGGGCAGAAATCCTTCCTCAAGAGACCTGATGCCTTCTGTTCGTCGCTGGCATTGTCGGCAACAATGACCTCGATCTTGGACCGCAGCGACTCCAGAAGATCCTCATCGGCCGCAAGACCGGAGTGATTCAGACCCGGCGCTTGGCAACCGAGGGTGCAAAATTGCCGAATCACCTTCTCTGTAGCTGCACTCAGTGCACCGGCAGCGCTCCCAAAGTTTTTGGCAAGTCCTAACACCCCAGATCTCCGTTCCAAAGTAGCTGATGCCGCCGTGAACCTCACCAACAAACGCTGGTGTCGTTCGTCCTGCTGCAAGGAGATTGAAACAGCCTCGTCTTTCAGCCATGCCCTCAGCAACATTCGCTTCGCTTCCGCCAAGCAGAATGACAGCTTCCGCAGCTTATCGGGGCCAATTCCGAAATCTGGCAAACCTGCCTGGCACGCGAGTCCATCGAGCCGTCTCTTCAAAGCTTCTTGGAAAATCTCTGGTGAAGGTGCATCAATGATTTCTGGTCCAGTAGCCGGGAAACCCGCCGATCTCAATGCCTTGCAANCCTGGCACGCGAGTCCATCGAGCCGTCTCTTCAAAGCTTCTTGGAAAATCTCTGGTGAAGGTGCATCAATGATTTCTGGTCCAGTAGCCGGGAAACCCGCCGATCTCAATGCCTTGCAATGGATGGGAGAAGCTTCGTGTCTTCGCAGATGCGACAGCTGCATGTCAGTGGCAGTGGCCTCAAATGAAGCGAAGCCGGTCCTTGCTCCAGAGTGGGCACACAAAGCACATCCGACCCCGATGGAACCATCACGGTGCTGGCAAAGGGCCAGCCACGGAATCGCTGATAATTGCCTCTGCCATTTTGCATGCTTCCGAACGGCGTGGCAAGCAGCACAGTCTCTTTCGGAGCACGCGCGGACATGTGCTAAGTAACGCTCCGAAAGCGTGCCATCCGACAGAAGCAGCTCCACGTGCTCTTTGTTACTCATGACAATGAAGCCCAAATGGCTTCAATCACTCAAGTGATGCACTTGAACTGAGCTTGAAAGCCCATGGTATGGTGTTGCTACGTGCATATATAGTGGACCCTGCGTTCCACAGACAAGCTAGACCTAGATCGTCGCAAGAGCAGACAACTTTATTCGAGGAAATAGTCACAGTTAATAATGAAAGAAAGATCGAGATAGTAAGAGAGCTAGAACAGGGAGGGGTGGAAGAGCCCGTGTTTGCAACACTCTAGCAGCACGATCCCAGAACACTGGAAAATTCGAAACCTTAAACCGAAAGTCGCCTCGCTCGACAGGCACGGTGCATTCACATGCTCTGCTGGACCACAAGGCCCAGACCGCCGGCAGAGATGGACCTGTTCGGGTTTAGCATCATTACAAGAACTGTCGGTTTTCTTGAGCTATCGACAGCCCCACGCAGTTCGGTGGCGAGCACAGGCGTTCTGGGTTCATCTTATCGGCGAGCTGGGCAGCAGCAGTTTAGCCTTCAAGCATCTTGTCAGTGCCATGGCAAAACTGTCACTAAGTCGTTTTCGCACAGAGTTTTCGCATGGTCTTCAAAGAGCATCATCAATTCCGGTTCTGTGCTGTGCNAGCAGTTTAGCCTTCAAGCATCTTGTCAGTGCCATGGCAAAACTGTCACTAAGTCGTTTTCGCACAGAGTTTTCGCATGGTCTTCAAAGAGCATCATCAATTCCGGTTCTGTGCTGTGCGTAATTGCATGAGTAACATTCGGGTTCATGTGATTAGCAGGCTCAGCGGCCGTCGACCCTGAAATCGTCTTGCGCCATGCCGAAACGGAAAAACAAGAAGAAGTTGGGCCAGGCGCCTGCTCTTACGGCTCGAGATTGGCAACGCTGGGTTANGGAAAAACAAGAAGAAGTTGGGCCAGGCGCCTGCTCTTACGGCTCGAGATTGGCAACGCTGGGTTAGGTTCGTACTTGAATATCACACAACTCAGATGGCTGCCCTTATACAGTTCACCGGCTTATTCGCACTCAGATGTGGTGAGGCCTGCAACCTCACAGCGGCAGATCTGAAGCTGCAAGCTTTTCCACCTCAGATTCGGATCCGCAAAAGCCAGGGCTCGGGCAAGAGCCCTGGTACGATTCCGATAACTGCCGAGAAGGTAGCCTACATACGCGAGCTACAAGATCGTGGCATCAGCTGGAAGCGAAAAAAGAAGAATCGGTATGGATCATGGGAAGTCGAAGACAAGTTCATACTTCCAGGCCAAGGTGTATTATTTCCGAGTCGCAAAAGCAACAGGAAGAAGAAGAGCTTGCCGATCACGTACCACGCAGTGTGGTCGGCAATCAACGTCCTGAGCAAGAAGTTTGACCGAAAATACCCGGGCAATGACTTTGAGAAGATCAGATCCCATTCTGGCCGTGCTACGGCCATAACCACGATGATGGGCCAGGGGGTGCCGCTACCACTATCAATGAAATTCGCCCGGCACAAGCCGGGCTCGTTGCGTGTGCATATTGCATACGGGCAACTGACATGCCTCGACGTCTACCGGGCTCTGTCTGGCAATGGTTCAAAACCCCCCAATGATAGCTTGTTGCCTATGCGACCGGGGGCCAGCGACGATCCACTTGGCGGCGTTTCACTTAAGAATCTTGTTGACTGGCACAAGGGTGGCATGCTGTGCAAAAAAGAGTNCGATCCACTTGGCGGCGTTTCACTTAAGAATCTTGTTGACTGGCACAAGGGTGGCATGCTGTGCAAAAAAGAGTTTCAGAAGGCCAAAGAAGCTTTGCTGTCCAGGCTCTGAAGACCAGGGCCAGCAGCCAGGGAAGGGAAGCAATGAAATCCAACCTCGGCATTCCGCTGAAAAGGTTTGTGCCGATTTGTGGTAGCGAAGCCAGCTTAAGGGCTAAAACCTTACTTGCCTACCCCCCAACCTAAAACCCTCAACCTAAAACCAACCTAAAACCTTACTAAAACCCAACCTAANGGTTTGTGCCGATTTGTGGTAGCGAAGCCAGCTTAAGGGCTAAAACCTTACTTGCCTACCCCCCAACCTAAAACCCTCAACCTAAAACCAACCTAAAACCTTACTAAAACCCAACCTAAAACCTTACTAAAACCTTGGGCGAATCCAAAGGCTACACACTGGAAACACAGGTAGAAGCTTACAGAAAATAGATCATGCAGAAAAGCGCTGTTCAGAAAATCATGTATGCAGAAATTCAGCTATTCAGAAAATCAGACATTCAGAAATGCAGATATTCAAGAACATATCAGACATGCAGAAATTCAGATATTCAGAAATGAAGAAAATTAGTTATTCCCTGAGCTAGATTTCGCAATCAATCTTCAGTAATCATATTTGCAAAAATAAACAATAATCCCAATACACTTATGTGGGAAAAGCAAATATAGCAGCATAAGAAATTGTGAGACNCAATCAATCTTCAGTAATCATATTTGCAAAAATAAACAATAATCCCAATACACTTATGTGGGAAAAGCAAATATAGCAGCATAAGAAATTGTGAGACAGCGGTCCGAACGATTTTTCGCGCATGCGATCTGGGATTCGAATCGTGAAACACGCATGCCACGGCAAGCATGCTAGCCCCATTGGGCACGGCCCACTGGCCTCTGCAAGCGAGGAGAATCTCCCCGGGTAGGGCGGGCGGGNGTAAACAATATTCCCAATACACTTATGTGGGAAAAGCAAATATAGCAGCATAAGAAATTGTGAGACAGCGGTCCGAACGATTTTTCGCACATGCGATCTGGGATTCGAATCGTGAAACATGCATGCCACGGCAAGCATGCTAGCCCCATTGGGCACGGCCCACTGGCCTCTGCAAGCGAGGAGAATCTCCCCAAGTCAAGACGAGCGAAGCAGCTCGTTAGTCAGGAAGCACGAAGGAGNGCATGCCACGGCAAGCATGCTAGCCCCATTGGGCACGGCCCACTGGCCTCTGCAAGCGAGGAGAATCTCCCCAAGTCAAGACGAGCGAAGCAGCTCGTTAGTCAGGAAGCACGAAGGAGAATCCCGGATCGCCTGTTCGCACATCGGAAAAGACCACAGGCCCCTCGAAGGAGGATCAGAAGGGTTCGATTGAGATGGCACACGAGCGTACCATCCGATGCAAGGCACGGCATCGGCTTTCTCAAGAGAGACTAGAAGCGACCTCCATAGCTCATCTCTAGAGGAGCACTTGATAAGGGCAGAGAGCACTCCAACATGNAGACTAGAAGCGACCTCCATAGCTCATCTCTAGAGGAGCACTTGATAAGGGCAGAGAGCACTCCAACATGGTCAATGAAGAACATGGCCCTGCGATTGTCAAGGAAGTCGCCCCAGACAGACCTGGCAAGTACGACGGCGTACAATTCCACAAGACCTATGAGGTGCTTCTTTCCGCTGGCCATCCAGCGATCAACCACAGTGTCGCTGAGAGTAGCACCGAAGAAGCGCACCTTAGTTNGGCTCACACGCTCCGTCGGTGAACACAACAAGGGAAGGGCCCCTCTGACCTACCTGTATGCATCGTGGCTCGCCCGTCTCCATCCTTGATTTCAAGACCGCGAAGGCATCACGATCCGAATCCGTGAGACGATGTGCTCCAGACCCCCGTCCAAGATTCCTAAGCGTGCTGAGGGCAAGCTTGCCTCTCCTCCCCATGATCTGGGAATCCGCATACTGAAT
>BGNK01000987.1:149815-163214 GCA_003297005.1 Symbiodinium sp. clade A Y106 | reverse complement strand
GGAGCTCGTGTGTCGTCAGGGACCTTGAGACTTGCAGGAATCGGCTCAAGGAGCCGAGGACAAAGCAGGCACTGAAGTTAGGTGTACACAGAAGTCCTAGCATCAGCTGCCAACGTTCGTTCCGCTTGTGTGTGTTGGAAAAAGCCTCTGAGGGTTGCGCGCATGGCCTTGCGGATTCCTCCGGGGATCTTCCGATAAACTTGGAACGATACTTCGAAGGCGAAGGCTTGGGATGCAGGCTTCAGCTGGAGAGCCTCCTGATGCGGGNCCTTGCGGATTCCTCCGGGGATCTTCCGATAAACTTGGAACGATACTTCGAAGGCGAAGGCTTGGGATGCAGGCTTCAGCTGGAGAGCCTCCTGATGCGGGAGCTCTTCAACTACTACTGCTGCTACTACCACTACTACTACTACCACAACTCTACTACTACTACAGAGGAGTAGTAGTAGTAGTAGTAGCAGCAGTACTAGTAGTAGTACTAGTACTACGACTACCACCACTACTACCAGTACTACCAGCACTACTTACTAGTACAAGTAGCACTGGTAGTACTAGTAGTATAGCTGCAGCAGCTGCTCCAGCTGTAGCAGCAGCAGAGAAAGTAGCAGCAGTGGCAGAAGCAGCAACAGGAGCAGGAGCAGGAGCAGTGGCGGTAGTGGTAGTAGTAGCAGTAGTAGTAGTAGTAGTAGCAGCCGTAGTAGTAGTCGTCGTCGTCGCCGTTGTCGTCGTCGTCCTAGAGAATTTGCAATGATGGTAATAGACATATAGTAGTTGTGGCAACACAGATAGTAGCCGTCGGCATTGTCGTGCTATCATTGTCACAACCGTTTTTGTACGTGCGAGAGAAAGGATTGCATCTGCGTGGAGGCCATGCAATATTCAGTGCCACAGCAGTGCAAATCTCGATGCATGCCAGACTCCTTCACCAGGCTCCGGCTATGCTGCGCGGTGGATTGAGGTTATTGAGGTTTACGGCCGATGACCTAAGCCCCAGAGCCCAACAGGAACAGTGCCGCCAGGGCACCCCCAGTTCTGAACCATGGCACAGTAATCCTTGGTCCATCTGCCCAAACCCTTCTTCCGGCTTTGGGAAGTGAAGAAAAAGATTCCAAAAAGGCTACCTCTGATTAGCGCCCAAACTATCGTCTAGTCTTCGTTGCCATAGCTTCTCCCGCAGATGACCTGCAGGTCCTCCCTAGGAAGCCCAGGAAGCCAACTTCCCCCTGCCTTCCGAACCAAAAACCGCCTGCCGATCCCCAATCAACTTGGAGCTTCGGCTTGGCAACAAAACGGGACACAACTAAGAGGAGTCAGAGAAACAAGTGTTGAAATGCCTTAGGTGGCAACCTCGAATGTGCATACTAGAACTCGGGATGATACTCTACTCACTCTAGCATTCTCGGTGGTCCTAACACTCTTCTTTGACACTGTCGATGTTACAAACCGGGTAAGTCTACAACTAGTACTAGCATGGTTGCAATTGCGAACCCTTTTTAGATCTCTATGTACGTCTCTTCTATGTGCGACTATTGATTGCTGTTACAGGTAGTTTGCATTCATTCTAAAACCACTCTTACACTTGTGCTTGCAATTGGTGTTGAAGTTTGCATCTTATGCGCGCTTTCAATCAACGGGTCCATCTTGAACGACCCAACACTAATGATCCCAGCATCCCAACCCTAATATCCAAACCGGCACATTGACATACTCTCAGTCCTTGACCTTAGGCAGAGAACTCTTCGACCCATAACTCCCACATGCCAAAATCCTAAGCCTTAGGAGAGCCCAAAACCTTAACCCTGAACTCCAAACGATCAAAGCTGCTATCAGCTCGGAGGGGGCGACAGCACGGCAGTCCATTCGCCAGGCAGCGGCGCGGCTCATCTCCATTTCCTGGTGGCTTTGGGATTTAAGAGGAAGTAGTTCCAATCTTCTACCACTTTAGGGTTTAGGGTTTAGGGTTTACGGTTGAAGGGTTTAGGGTTTATGGCGTTCGGTTTTGGGGTTCAAGGTGCAGGTTTGAGGGTTGGGGCTTCGTGGGGCTTCGGGGCTGGCATCGGTGTTGGCTTTAGGGTTCAGGGTTTGCGGCTCAAGGCACACAGTGGTCCGCAGAGCCTCTCCAAATCCAAGCTCTTCTAAACAACATAGTTTTGGAGGGAAATGTTGTGGGCCCTTCAATTCGGCTCTAAATCAGGTCCCAATAAGCCCCCAAATTCATATAACTGCCCTCAGTGCGGCAACCCCGTGCCGTGCTGGCCAAGAATCGGATCTCTGGACGGTCTGCAAGGAATGGTCGCTCTTCCTCAAAAGCCACGGCTAGAGATCGCAAGGCTTGGACTTTAGGGCTTTAGGGTTTGTGATAGGGCCTTCGGGCTTCGGGGGTTTACGGTCCCAGGATCCCCGTACCGCACGTGGCGTGAGACTCAGGGTGCTGGTGATGGTGGAAGGGAGCGTGATGAGTGCGATGGTGTGGTGGAACCAGAAATCAGAAGGCAGTGAACCTAGGCACCGCAGCAACAGGCCCAAGACCAGAAATTATCCTAAGAGCGCCCAGGCCACAAAGCTTGCAGACGAGGCGCCTCTGTGGCACATCGTGGTCAAGCACAGAGCTTCGCAGCGTGTCAGTCCCATATCCCAAAGCCTGTTCACAGTAGCATCAAGCAAGCCAGCATGCTGGTGGTACTTTTCAGCTCAACTTGTCTCAGCCAAGATCAAGATTCGTGAGATTTGCTGCCTGCTGGCACTGCTGGCCCCTGTGAAAAGCTGCACAACAACTTGGTGTCCACGAGCACGAGCAATGCCGCAAGGAGGTTGCAAAAATCACGAAGGTGCAGCCCTCGACTCCGCGACTGCATCCAAGCTGCTCCTCTCGCCAGCAACAAAGCAAAGCATCGCCATCTCATTCCGCAGCGCACGATGACCTCGGCCATCGTGCATCTTGGGACTTCATCACTTGGGGGCATAACATAGGTCTCCCGGCAGCAGTACTGTTAAGTGGACATAAGCATGATCGAGTTATGCGCATTCCAAGCCATGCCAAGCGCTGAAGCGAAATCTCAGAACTTCTACCACCACTGCTATCACTACCAATATCATTGCCACTGCCACTGCTACTGCAACCAGTACTGCTCCTGCTACGCCTTCTACCTGCTACTCCTACTCCTACTCCTACTCCTACTCCTGCTCCTCCTCCTGCTCCTGCTCCTGCTCCTGCTCCCGCTCCCGCTCCCGCTCCTGCTCCTGCTCCTGCTCCTGCTACTCCTACTCCTACTGCTACTGCTACTGCTACCACTACTGCTACTGCTACTGCTACTGCTACTGCTGCTGCTGCTGCTACTCTTACCACTACTACCACTGCTTAAACTAATAATAGTAGTAGTACTACTACTACTACCACTACCACTACTACTACTACTACTACTACTAGTAGTAGTAGTAGTAGTAGTAATGGTAAAAATACTCAGTACTTTCCATCAACCTCTATTGTCATCCTCTTGTTCAACGTCTCGCAGCATCAGCAGCCTTACAAATTGATTCATCGCTGCACACATGCACCCTGCTCTGATTCATTATCGCCTTCCTGTTCATGCAGTTTTTACATAGCCACGGTCAATCTTGTGAGATATACTTCTGTTGTGTCTGCCCTTGTGTTGCATCCTTGCTGCTTTTTCCGATCCTCTGACTGACGAAAGGACTCACAAGGGGATGTGGCTAGCGGCCTCCTCCGACGTGATAAGCACACACAGACTACTGCGACACGCATGAACTAGATAATAGAAAACCATGCGAATGAACTCGTTGATCAGTTCATGTGTTGTTTGAGCAAAATCAATCGCCGACGGCCGGTCCAGCAATGCTTCATTGCATGTAAGTCAGCAAGCAAGTGTCAAGTATGTCAGAATTGCTGTCGCGCTGTCACTGCCATGCTATTACAAGTGCTATGGGTCTTGTAACTATCACATGTATAGTGTCCTTACAAAAGTAATAATTGTCGTTGTTATTGTTGTTGTTGTTGTTGTTACTGCGATGCTGTCGCTGCTGGCATTGAAGCCAATGAGCACTACTCTTCTAGTTCCTGCTTAGTCGAAGTGCCAGCGATACTGCTGCCACATGGCGGTCTAAACCGGAAGCCCACATCTTACGCCCTGCCTGAGCCCTAAACCCTACCGCCCAAACCCTGATACTGCCAAGGCGCATGAACTCGTACGATATCAGGAGACCACCCAACTCTCCGGGGATGCTGGGCTTGGAGCCGAAACCCAGGGCCGAAGCGTGACCGCGACAGCAATCTGTGTACATGATGACAAAAACGATGCTAACCGCTGTGGTAGCGACAGTAATTGGGGATGCTGGTGACGCTGGTGATGCGTTGCTGGTGCTGCTGGTGTTGCTAGTGGTGCTGGTGGTGCTGGTTGTGCTGGGGGTGCTGGAACACACCACCACCACCAGAAGGAGGATGCACTACGCATCCCAAGCATTATCTATCTATCCTGCTCCTGATTCATTCAGGGCACAGAAACTCATGTTTGCCCCATGTTGTCGGATTTTGCGATCACGCAAACACAATGCGAGAAGGATTTGGGCTCGTCAATGTCTGGAATTGTCTGGCTGCGCCTGCTAGCGTACGCACCTCCGTTTTGGCTTTCCATTTTTGGAAATTCGGTTGGATTGAGTCGAGTCGACTGTTGTGAGTGAAGAGAGGGCAATAGAAGGGAAGGGAAGCTCTTCGCTTCACACAGCACAACACCAACTGACCTAAAGTCAAAAAGGGGATGAAGAGAGAACGAAATGGAAGAAAAGAAAAAGCAAAATCACGCACTCTAAATCAAAAACACCACAACACACCATTGACACAACATGGACAAGAACAGCGGTTCACCATAAAGAGAAGGAGAGAAGTGCGCTGCGTCAGGCACGGGTTCAGACTCTTCTGAACTATGTTCAAAAACACCTGAGCGTGCTCGAAATGCAAAATCCATGGGCTCTCCCTTTGAAGCCCCTTTTCAAGCCCTTTAAGCCCCTTAAAGCTTTCTCTTCAGAGCCTCCTTGAAGCCGCCTAAAAACATTGAACAAAAATGCACTCACCAGAAGCAGGGACAAAAAACGAAAACGCCAGGTGGATTGAAAAACGAAGAAAACAAAATTCATCCCTTCCGTCAAGTGAAGTCACCTTGTCGACGCCCCCTTTCAGCTCATCTTTGAGAGAAGAATTCCAGAACTTGACGCCTTTCGCTTGTTTTGGACAAAGTTCCAGCAGAGGCTTGAAAGAGAAAACTTGAAAAGCTTTCAGGGAAAAAAACTGCACTAAAAAGACACAAAAGAGATTTCGTGCCAGAAAGACAGAGAAGAGGCTTTTAATTTTTCAAAGTTGGCTCTCAAACG
Source organism: Symbiodinium sp. clade A Y106 (assembly GCA_003297005.1). Taxonomy (NCBI): domain Eukaryota; class Dinophyceae; order Suessiales; family Symbiodiniaceae; genus Symbiodinium; species Symbiodinium sp. clade A. The sequence continues at coordinate 157,832 of BGNK01000987.1, read as the reverse complement.
AAAGATCGACAGGGCGGACCTCCAAGACTTTTGTTGCGTGAAAGCTTCAGCTCTTCAATTGTTTTTTGACTGAGACTCCACGCTTGCCTCTCAATCCAATCTTCTAGACCCCCCTTGTGAAACGATTCACAAAAGAATCGAATCTTTGAAAGGACCCTCCAAAAGATTGACACCCAGCTGGTGTTCGAACTTCGAGTTAACCACTGTGTTCGAAACGGAGTTAGAACACCTGCAGTGTTCAAAGTGTCCATTCTTTTGTTCTCCATCATTTTCGACGTGTTTTTCTTTCAAATTTTGAGCTGTTGTCTTTCCTTCGTGTGTCCTCCTTTTCCTTCAAATTTGGGATTGTTTCCTGCTCCTTTCGTTCGCTCTTGCTTTCAAGGTTGGATACGTCGCAAAAGAGTGCAGAACAGAGAACAGCTGAAGAAGTGGACATCAAAAACGAGTGGAGAACACTCCAAAAATTTGGACATAGAAGGAGCAGAAACAACCTCACTCTCTAAGAACGGTGTTGTCAGCTCCGACTCTGTGGTAGCTGCAGCCTTGTTTCGAGAAAGAGCAGAATTCTGCACTTTGAGGGCCCGTCATTTTTTTTGAGGACTGCAGGTCCGACGCTTCGCAATCTTAGGGGCCTAAAGTACTTGCAAACTGAGCGCGTGCGGCTTCGGAAGCAGTTTAAGGGTGCGCGGAGAGCTTGCGAGCTGTTTGGACTGTTGTGCTTCGGAGCTGTTTGGTGGCGATTTGACGAATCCTGCGGCTGGCGTAGGTTGAATCCTGTGGGACTGAAGGAGGCGGAAAGGGAGGCTGAAGGGAGGCTTTAAGGGGAGCTTAAGGGCTCTCTTCCCTCCCTTTAGAGAGACTCCTTTAAAGAGGCTTCAAGGGGCTTTCAGGGGGCTAAAGGAATTCCAACAACATCCGTGATTTCTTCAAAATTCGTCGCGATCCCGTGCGACACTATGTTTGCGCATGATGCTGACTTGATCGAAGAAGATTTTCTATTTTTTGCGTCTGGCCTGTTTTTTTGATCGCTCTAGTCCAGAGTTATCTCTTCCAAAAAGCAGGCGGTACAAAAGCAACCAAACTTGCGCGACTGGGTTGCCATGTCAGCCAAAATGAATCTTTGTTTGGCCTTCGACAATTCCACGCCAGTTTGCCTAGATCTGCTGCACCGCAAATTTCGAGATTTATGGAGCTTCTTACTTAGGATTTAAGGTTGCTCTCTGCTCTCGCAGCCTCGCAAAGCCTGCGTCCCCGGCACCATGACGTTGCACAAGCGATGTTGGATCCCCCAGCTCTCAACCTAGACCGTAAGGTGGCAGCCGAAAAACCTAAAAGACGCTTCGATTGGTTGTTTGCTTGGGGTGCAGGGTTCAAGAATTTTCCAGTCTTGTGCTAAGAACTTCTAGCCTTTTGCCTCACAGCAAAAAAACCTTTTCTCTCAGGCCGTATAGTACTAGTAGGGTGTCCGACCCGAACAGTGATTCGAGCCGCACTCACTCGTTTCAACCACAGGGGTTTGTGTGTCAGTGCAAAACGAAGCATGCTCAAAGGGAAAAGCACTGCGCACTGAGTGTTATTCCCCTATCGGGTGTGGAGGGTGGGTGAAAAAGAAACTTAAGGCGGCTAGCCTACGTCAGCATGCGTGTGTTTATGTTTTGAGCCATATGTTGCGATGCAAGGCTGGCTTTGCGATCGTGTCAAACCAGAGAAAACACTGCTGACCAACAAACAAGCGCACAGCGAGGATTTTCTAGGTTTACACATTGCTATGCACACGCAAGGAAGAGAGAGAGAGAGAGAGAGAAAGAGAGAGCGAGCGAGAGAGAGATAGAGGCAATCACTCTCTTCAACCACCGAGGTTGCTGTGTCAGAGCAGAAGCATGCTCAAAGGGAACAGCGGCTCGCCTTATCTTATCTGCAGCTGTGTCATGGCTTCGCTACCCCCTTCACCAGGCATCTCCGATGGTTTCGCCATGGAGGTGCGTTAGATGCATTGTGACGGCCACAATGTTTGCAAGCTTTCTGGCATTGCTCGCAGATAACATGGTGCTTCCCAGATCGATGCAGGGTAGCTTCATCGCCCATAGCGAAGAACAGGCAGCGAACATGTGCAGAATCGAAGATCGCGGTTGCCTGCAGGCGGGCACTTGGGTACAGTCGGGGCAGAAAGAAGAGCAGATCTTTCCCCTCTACGAAGGCTGCTCTAAGAGATTTTTTCACATCTGTGCGAAGCCCAATGCTGCATGGAAGTCCTTGGGCTTCAATGTCTCAGCGACTGGCGCGCAAGACTTTCGAATGAGACGTTTGCTGTCTTGGCTCTGGGTGCCGGCGAATGTCGAGTGCAACCTGAGCAGCAGGAGCTCCTTGCTAGAAGCCTTGTCTGGTCGGCGCGTGCTGCTGATAGGAGATTCAATAACAAAGGAACACTACGTCTCGCTGCGCTGTCTCGTTGGCGATGCAGCAGTGAAGGAGGAACGTGAGCACCTGCAGCCGCCGGAGCACTCTGTTGTCTCGCTGCATGGGGGCGGCTTCATCCAGTTTTATCGACTGAACACTTTTGTGCAAGAAAGCACAGATGTCGTCACACCTGATTGGCCTTCTCAGCTCGTCCACGAGGCTGATGTTGTGATCCTGAACACGGGTGCTCACAAACATGCTCGGATCAGGGATGGACAGAACAGAACGGCAGTTGCGGAAATGGCCCAAACGGTTGCCAAGACGTTGCAATCACAAAATCAGCACGGGGTGTTTATTTTCAGATCACACTTCCTTCCACATGCAAATTGCGAAGAAGTAACGGCTCCCATAGGTAGCCTGGACCGAGTTCCGCGGCTTACGCCATTCAACTGGAACACTTTTGCAGATCAAGACGAAGAGTGGCGAAACGTGTTCGAGAGCAGTGGTCCACGTTTCATATTCTACAATATCACGTTTGCGACTAGTTTGCGGGCTGATGCCCACACGGTCTTGTTAAAGACGCCTTCAATCCGTGATTGTCTCCACTTCTGCTTGCCTGGTGTTGTTGACCTCTGGTCTCTGTATATCATCGTCGACGTTTTCCAGAAGTTGCGAAGTTGCCAGAGTGTCGAAGCGGCTTCGCAGGCGTCAAAGAACAGCATCCCTTCAGACTGTGAGAGGCCAAGTATGAGAACTTGGTAGGTGCAGTTGCTGATCAGTTCTGTCAGAGGTTCTATCGTCACACTTGGACTTGAACTTCCGTGCTGGAGAGGGGTGCTGGACATATCCTTCGCACACTTTGGAATCCCTAACCTTCAACCATTCAACCCTGCATTCTTCGATGTTTTGGCTACTCTTGGAGCTTTGTTTCAATAGGACTCCAAGAAATGCCGCCTGCGGGGGAGACTTCGCGGCTCCAGGGGAGGCGATGCCTGGTAGGAATGCGGGCCTCTGGTTTTGGGTCACCCTTCTGTCGTTGATCTGAAGGGCCTTTGGGGCTTTGGAGGATCGGGAGTTAAGCTTTCGGGTGTTGCGTAGCACGGCTTTGTCTCGGCGTCTGTTACATGCTTCGAGCTATGCCCGATTAGCCAGCATATCGTCTTTCTCCTGTTCTCTCCGCACACCAAACCCATGCCAAGCATGAAGCCCCAAAGCCCCAAACTGGTAAACTCCCAGACCGCTAAAAATCGCTCCAAACCAGGGGATCCCCTTGGCTTTTTTGCTACAGTCCCATGCCCTTTGAAGCATAGCCAACTTCACTGAAGCGTGAACCCGGCAACTAGGAATAAGTTTACGCCCGCCCGAACCTCCCTCATGCTCATGCTTTTCGGTGTTCAGCCTCAAGTTGTCACCCTCTGGTCCTTCAGGCTTCATGGATCTCGACAACCGGTAGAGGGGCCTTCTACAGCAGTAGACAAGTTCTGCATGATGACTGTGATAGGTTGATAGGTGCTATGCATTGCGGTGTATTATAACAGCTGCTAAAACACAGCCTGGACAAATAGTCTTTGGACACATATGTAAGAGCAGGAGAACATGAAGCACAACTAGCGACTTCCTGGCATGTTGGGCAAGAGTGTGCGATGGAGCAGAACACAACAGACTCAGGCAGTTGACTGTACCAACTTGTGACAATTAATGTAGAATTTCCAGAGAAACTGTCGAACAGCGAGATGAGCATGGCTCTGCCGCTGGGCCTCAGCAAGCCCTGCGATGAACCCATGGCGAGCAGGGGCCTTCATTTTCTCCAGCTTCTGCCTGGGCTTACAATATTGCACACTGGTGCACCTGAGTTGGAGCAGCCCGTCTGCAGAGAAAGCCACCGAAGACCCGCGCTCCCGTCATCCTGTGGAGCCGCAGCACTTGGACGCCGCGAGCCATTGTGTGGTATTCTGTTTAGTTAGTTTTTTGGGCCTTCTGCTACAAGGTTTCCATCAAGGGCTGCAAACCGGTCGTAGGCATGTTGGAAGGGTAGACTTTGCCATAGCCGTAGTGCCGTCTTTACTGGTGCTGAACCCTGGACTTGCCAAGCCCAAACCCTGCAAGCGAAACAGAGAGAATCAGGCATTTTTCGCTCATCTCCCCATGTCGCAGAGGTGGTTATTTCGCATTGCGACAAGCCGCTGGGATGGATCTTCAACTATGCCCCCGTGTTGCACTATGCATGTCGGAGGCTCCGAACCCTTCAAGACAATGGGAGAACAAGAGAGCCCCAAAATCCTCAAGACTCTCAGACCCCAATTCCTGGACCGAAGTGACGTCCTAAGCCGATCCCCGAAACTGGAGCCAAGGTAACCAGAAACGTCTCCAACGTGACAGTCGTCAGCAAGTGCAACCGACCAGTAGAGGGAGCTCCCCCTCAAGCTCGGATTGTACCTGAGCTCGTTTACGTCTTGTGCTTGTCTCCATGATGTCTTAAGGCTTCCAGCCTTAATTACACGGTAGGCATAGCAGGCGTTGTCGTCGTCACTCTCGTCGTCCCCCTCGTCGTGCATTACAGTGTCAGCGGTCGTGTTGGTGCTGGTAGTGGTAGGTAGTTGCAGTGGCAGTAGCAGTCGGGAGTCGTAGAAGTCGTTCCATGCGCATGCATGTCAATGCATTCGTGTGATTGTTTCTATGCATTAGCGACAGTGACCATGGTGCCGTTTACTGTAGTATTTTGTCAATGGCACTGCATTTTGGGGGCGTGGCAACAGTACTAGGTGCGGTCGCCCAACGTGGGCCGCTGCGATCACACATATGCACATTGGCTGGCGCAGCTGCAGAATCACATCCCGCCTGATCGGCAGGCATCTGACCTGGTACTGCTCCTCGGCTGGGACTCACAAGACTCTCGAGGGTAATCATGTGTAAAAATCAAGAGCTTCGAGCAGTCACAGCCGAGGTTTATCAAGGACAACGATATGTCTGCCCGTTCGATCGAACATGAGGTCGGTGATCATGCAGTTCCATTTGATGAAATGCTCGCCAGTGCCACGGGAGCTTCGCGATTCGCTTGTGGGCGTCGCATGGGAGTTTTCCGGAAGGGCGGGCCCCGGGCCAGCATCTTTCACGTCAAAGCTCTGATGGGCACCTTCCAGATGGATGTCTACAACAGGACTGCGAGCAAGCTAGCATCTTCTGAAAAAGAGCCCTTCAAGTCAAAGTACAGGAACCTGCTGGCCTGGATGAAGGATCTTGGGATTGCCGAAATCTTCAAGAATCAGACAATCTTACCGGCGTGCTACGGCGGCAACTTCTTGACATCTTACTCACAGATGGTCCTTCCGGTGTCGGACCTCTGGCAGCGAATCGAGACGTCTCTATCCCGGTCCGACAGCATTGAAGAAGGCCACTTCGCAGAGAGATCCTGGGCCGCTTTGCTTTCCAGTCGCCTAACGCTGCAAGACGAGGTGAAGGCCTTCAGGAGCCTCCGAAGGATTCAATTCCGGCCTCCCTTGTGTGGAATGATCATGGTGAACTCGAAGCTTTAGACTCTCTGAGTCCTTAGTCCTGCCCGAAGTCACCTGAACAAGTAGGGGAGACCCTCAGCCACAGGCCGTGTGCGGCCCCTAAACCCTAAACCCTATGCTGCAATGCGACCGGTCGATGGTCAAATGTGTGAGCATGAGGGCCTGTCTCCCATCAGGGATGCCCCGAAATATCCGCAGTTCATGCACCGTTGGGTCCGAAGCAAATGTGATCGCCAGCATGTTCGTCCGCCTTGCTGAGGGCTGGGGTTAGACGTGCGAGCATGTGTTTTAGGAGTGGTTGTTTGTGCAGGAGCAGTTGGATGCTGATGCCGATGCTGCTGCTGATGATGATGGTGGTGATGATGATGGTGATGAGCATGATGGCGGTCATGCAGTTCATCCCGGAACGTAAAGCCACAGGTAGAAAGCGGAGACTTCAATCTCCCAAGCCCAACCCGACAAGCACTGCTCACTTGCCCCTCCCAGAGTCAAAACTCCTCACAGCTGATGATGGTGATCATGACGACTGTGGTGATGATCACGGTGAGGGTGTGCGACGTTGAGAGTGACGATGACGATGATGATGATGATGATCACGATGATGACGATCGTGACGGTGATGGTGCTGTGGATGCCAGTGACAACGGTGACGATCATGACTCATGACAGTATACCATTACCCTCCTCTCCTCGTCCTCCTCCTACTGTTCCCTAAGTTCCCCTTAGTCCCCAAATGTTATGACCAAACTGGTCCTCTAAGAAAGATTGCAGTCCGTTGCGTTCAAGTTGCACGCCCATTTACAGTCCCCCGTGTGTAATCTTGCGGTTCGTTGAGTTGAGCTTGACGACATTCAGTGTCGGTACAGGTGTTTGCTGCTTTGCAAGCAATGTTGGGTCGGTACTGTTCAGTGCACTTGTCCGAGAAGCATCCACCAGCTTCTTGAGGCTGCGAGGTTCGTAGTCATGTGGTCATATAGTAGAAGCCAGAAAGTTGGAACATCATTCTCCTCATGCCCTTAAGGTAAATTATAAGGGATCCTAGCACGAATCCTCCTAAAGCCATGTTCCAACTTTTTCCTACTATATGATCATCCTAAACCCTAAACCCTAAACATGATTCCAAGAAGTTCTCCAGAGTCAGAGAGCCCATCTTCAGACTCCTAGCCCATCACGGCAGTCGCACGCGGTCGAGACAGCGAAGAGGGACGCGTCACCCGTCACCCCCCGAGCCCAGTCTTTTCCTTTGCATTGCCATTGTTTTAACATCCAGCCATGGTCCAAGTGCGCCGTGCTCGTCACAACCACGTTCGCCGAGTTTTCGGTTTTGCCGTTTGGTCGCTTCTCGTGCAGGTGATTGTCGCTACCAGCAGCTCGAACGATTCGAGCACTTGCGATGAGAACTCTACTTTGAGCACGAGGGACAACGGTAACTGGTTCAAGCCTCCGAAGCTAGTGATCAAGCAGGAGCAGGGCTTTTTCACTGGAAAATGCTCCTTACACATCAATGGGTTTAGCCGGCCAAATGTTGTTCAAGCAGGGTCTGCTTAAGCTTGTTTGGGCAAAAGTAGGACGGACCAGAAGCCTTGTTCAATCTGGAAAACGTCCAGAGATAGGCTTTGTGAGGGCTTAAGTCAACGTTGTGAAATGTTAAGCCGTTAAGCCAGCAAGAACCCCCTGGCCACGTGGCTCGGTATAGAGGGCCCCGAAAGCTGCTTCTGAGACTGCTGGGCGTATCTCCAACATGTCCTCATAAGAACACCCCCGAACTGGGATGCCAAAGATACGATGGAGCAGTCCTGTTGCAGCACTCGGAATTTAAGCGCCGGTCCCTTGAGGCCGAGAAGTTGAAGTCTCCAAAGCCCTCGGCCCAGCCCTGCGCAGGAGATGATCCTTCCCACCGCCTTGGCGGTGACAGATCCAGCTGCTACGCTTGCACTTCTGAAGAGCAACACCAGCTACAACACCGACGAGAAGGCCAGAGGTTTCCTGCTGGATGGCATCGCCATGCTGGGCAACAAGTACGGCATCCATTTCCCCGATGGCTACCAGGACTGGCCTGTCAGTCAGCTTCTCTCCGTGCCAGTGGAGCCCGACAGCTTTGTTGTCTT
>BGNK01000987.1:134380-145653 GCA_003297005.1 Symbiodinium sp. clade A Y106 | reverse complement strand
GTCAGTGGCAGGCAACAGCCAGCTGCATCGGAGCGCAGATGCGCCGGATCCCCAAAGACTGGAGCTGTTGTATCGTCGGATTGGTCCAGGCCATGCTGCAATCGCAATCAAAGTCGGCCCCTCGAGGCAAAGCGGCCGCCGCCGCAATCTTGCCTTGACAGGCTCGCCGCGACGTAATCTCGACAGAGTGCTTGGGATCTCGTTGAGAGATATCCGACAGTGTATACAGCTGACGTGTTGCCCTCCGCATCTGATTTGCTAAGATTCCTTTAGATACGGAAAGCACTACCAAAGTGTGGGCTGCACAGTCGAGCCCAGTTGCACTTGTGATAAGCACGCTTCCCCGGAGTTCCTGCGAGTTGCTAGGTCCAGCCCTGCGAGATCTCTGGAGCTCGATTGCGCAGCTGAAGGCCCTAAGCCCAGCCGACCGGAGCCAGAACTCTTGGATGAAGACGCTGACCTGCCACCAGGGCCAGCATCTTTCGCTTTGCAGAGACTGACGGGGCAAATCCGAGCCCGAAGCGGACTTGTGAGCCCTGTAAGCCTTATGAGATCCACGAGACCCGAGACCAGGAAGAAAGGCAAGCAAAAGCCCAAGTCCCTCAAGCGCAAAGTCCCGCCGACCCCCCGAAGCGCCCCGAGGGACAGTCCGAGAGCAGCCGACGCCGCTTGGCGCAAGTGGAGCAAAGGCTCGAAGCGCAGCTCCAGGCCCCGCGGCCTTTTTGAGTTTTGGCCGGGGTTATTTGGGTATTTGGGGGNAGCCCGAAGACAGTCCTACGCCCTTAATGCAGGATCGCCTGGAGAGCAAGGGAGATGTCAGGGAGCGCCTGGCCGAGATCCAGGAATCCAACCTGCTTTCCAACATGTTCCGCACTGTGTGATCCCATTCAGGCTTCGTATGGATTCGTCGGTTTGAGGCGAGTTCCGACGTGCGTGATTTTTTCGGCGCCGGCTCAAAGTTGACAGCTCATCTGAAGAGTGGGGTCATATTCACCCATGCAGTTGCAGCAAGCTCCCTCACTCTGACCATATTCTTTCGTAGATGAATCCTCCGTGAAACTTCAACTTTCTGTCCCACCCAGCCCTCAACCCTTGAAGCCGTTAACCTCAGGCCGCATATCGCTTCAGGTTTTGGCCNGGACTCCGCGAGTCAGTGTACCTTCGTCCCCCCCCCCCCCCCCAGCCCTGCAGCCCGTAAACCTCACGCCGCCGATGTCCTCTCGTTTTTCACCCCCCCCCCCCCTGTAGCGCCGATCCCTAAACCACATATCCTAAAGCCTAATGGGCAGCGGAAGACGTCCAATGGCCGCATTGTGGCGCTGAGCTAGGCCAGGCCTGCTCGGTCTTGACACCTGTCCCAAACTTTACACAGTAGTCGCCTGAAGCAGGTTACAAGATTCAGAATCTCAGCGTGTGCACGGCTTCCGAAGAAGTTGTTTACTGCGCTTGCATGGGCAGGACGGCGGCTCGGGGCCATGTATTTCATTGCGGTCGCGCTGTCGTTCGCCCTCTGTGGCTAGACGAACATTCGTGGCAGGCGGACATAAGACAGGACAGGTGAACCATACCCATCTCCGTCATCATCGTCGTCATCATCACCAGTATTACCGAAAAGGCTTAGCGAAAGCATTCGCAAGCCCTGGCAGCGGTGTTAGGAGACCTAAAGGTAATAGCCTCATGATCGGGTGTTTGCTCCCCCCGGTTTTCCGGAGAAGGGCCCTGGGTCCCCACGCTTAGGTACCTGCCTGTTCATGCTGTCCATCTACACGGGTGCCATGGTGGAGCAGAGCTGCTCCCGAGTCTCGTTCTTCCATCACCTGGTGCGGGGTGGGAAATGATTTGTCATTATGCTCCTTCCCGTTTCCCCTTCTGCCGATCCTCTTCATCTGTTCGTCCTGTNTCGTTCTTCCATCACCTGGTGCGGGGTGGGAAATGATTTGTCATTATGCTCCTTCCCGTTTCCCCTTCTGCCGATCCTCTTCATCTGTTCGTCCTGTTGCTAAAATTACTACGGCTACTACGACTACTACGACTACTACGACTACTACGACTACTACGACTACTACGACTACTACGACTACTACGGCTACTACGACTACTACGCTACGACGACTACGACGACTACCACGACTACGACCACGAAGACGACGACGACCATCACCGCTACTACTGCAGCTGCTGCAGCTTTTGCATTNCTACGACGACTACCACGACTACGACCACGAAGACGACGACGACCATCACCGCTACTACTGCAGCTGCTGCAGCTTTTGCATTACTACGACTACTGCTACTACTACTACTACTAGTACTAGTACTAGTAGTACTAGTACTACTAGTACTAGTACTACTAGTACTAGTAGTACTAGTACTACTAGTACTACTAGTACTAGTACTAGTACTAGTACTAGTACTAGTACTAGTACTAGTACTACTACTACTACTACTACTAGTACTACTAGTACTACTAGTACTACTAGTACTACTAGTACTACTAGTACTAGATCATGATGATCATGATGATCATGATGATCATGATGATCATGATCTAGTACTACTAGTACTACTAGTACTACTAGTACTACTACTACTACTACTACTACTACTACTACTCCATACTACTCCTCCTGCTGCTGCTGCTACTACTACTACTCCTGCTACTACTACTACTACTACTACTACTACTACTACTACCACTACCACTACCACTACTACTACTACTACTACTACAAGTACTACTACTAGTACTACTACTACTACTACTATCGGTGCTATTGCAACTACTAGTTGTACTGCTGCCGCTACTACATCCACGGCCACGACTACGATAACGACGAAGACGACGATGAGGACGTCGACTCAGGCTATTGCCGCTGCTGTAGCAGCAGCAGCAGCAGCTGTTGCTTCCGATGCTACAACATTGCCATTGCTCGCGTTTTCGCTGCTCTATTGGGATTGTTGATGTTGTGATTGCCATTGCTCCGTGGTGTAGTTTAGGACTGAAGCTGGTGTTGAGTTTTTGTTCGCTGTGATCGGGTTTGGCTTTACAGTATTCGTTCTCGTCAGCTTCGAGCGTAGACCCGCTGCCTTGATTCGGACTTTTGCTGTCATTCGCCGACTCTCCGCCTCTTCGGTTGCCAGCGCTGCTTCTCTTAGATGCCCGAGGAGCCCAAAAGCGAAGACCTAAGCACAAGCTCGATACTTCTCGTAAAGTCCTACTGAGTTCTTGGGGGTCCGGGGTCTGGCCCTGTAGGCCGCAGCGTGTCTCGGGCTTTGGGCACACAGCTGCTATCGAGACCAGCTGGGTGACGCAGCTTTCGGTGCCAACGATCAGTGCCCGGGCTATGAAACAACCAACAGGAAACCGAGGCAAACAAACAGTGGTTGCAGACTTCGTGTGCAGCTGGGATGAGAAGACGAAGGCATCTCACCAGACAGCAAGCTGTTTCCGGACTTTCACAAGACCGACAGTTCAGCACGATGCGGAGCAATGTCTCAAATCCTGAAGCCTGCGCCCTCCTCTGAACCCCACACATCGAGACTCAACAGTAAACCCTAAACCCTAAAACCTAAAAACCCCTGCGGCTTAGACCCTAAACCCTTAATCTTCTTTGCCTCAGGTTTCCCGTAGCTGTCCTTCTTCAGCATTTCAACCTCGGCAGGGAGCTTAGCCTATTGCGGGGGAAGCTTGTGGGCTTGATGGGACTTGAGTGGGAGCTGTTCGGGCCAGTACACTATAGGCGTAGTATACAGGGTTTCAGAAGGGTTCCAGGAGGTTTAGGGCTTTGGCGTCAGCAGGCGTGTTCTTGGATCGAAGTCAGCCGAATCTTGGAAGGTAGCTTTCGCACAGCACAGTACCAAAGTAGCAGTGTTTTCCATTCTGTGAAGCTTACTGTATGTCAGTGGCAAGGCGGCCCTCAACCCCCCACCCGAAACCCCATTTTGTCACTGTTCCGGATCTCACCAGCTGATCCACGGATTTGAGTTTGTGTCAGGGCGCCCTGCCTCGCCAGAACTCTTAATCTTCGCGTTGTCCTAGAGATGGGTAACGATGAGGGACGGTTTGGGGTTTAGGGTTATGATGTTGATGATGAGGATGATGATCGGACCAATGCTGGTGATGATCCTGGTGGCAGCTATTCACTAGTGATCCTGACGGTGATGGTGGGTTCGTGAGTTTAGTATGTGCATCGATCGCAAAACAGAGGATTTGTGCCCTTTTTGGGGCAAGGCGCATGTTTCAGCACCCCTACCCCTGCTTTCAGGCTACTTTCTCTACGACACAGTGCACGTGGCCGTGTGGGATCAGAAATTCCTGGAGCACCCGGAACTTCTTTAGAGGTTTGGACTTCACTCGGCAGTGGGGAATTCAGAGGTAAGCCATGAGCCCAGGTTCGGCGACCGCAGGGAATTAATTAAAAGAGCCACGCGCGAATCTTTAAACAAGAGACAGGGACAGGGACAGAGACAGACGGACCGACGTGGACGGACGGACTGGAGGAAGGAAGGACGGAAAGGAAGTATTAACTTTCTGGTTAGCAGGAAGCAGCAACTGCTACCAACTGTACATAGTTAGCAGAGAAAACGCAGCAGCCCGAATCCCTAAGCATTGAATCCTGAATCCTGCTAAATCAAGCCTTGGAAAAAGGCCAGTGCCTGCACCCAAGGCACCATCTGATCGCCATTGCTGGCTATGCTACCAGCGAGATTGCGAATGTTTTTGGCCTGGCCAACGCGGTGAATACCTGGATCACCGAGGTGGACCGAGGAGTTGGGTGTTGACTTCTGAATCATGTTTCTGGAGGGTCATCAGGCATTCTCAAGAGGCTGGCAGCACGGAATGAAAAAAGCCATCTCCTTCAGCTGAAGTCGGCCCTGAAGACTCTCAAACTTACCTAACACACCCAAAAACACCAGATCCCAAAGTCAAGCTCTAAAAGACACCCTCTACCCTGCACACTTCCGCCCCTGAGACTTAGATTCTCGCAGGTGGGCTCGGTGATGTACTCTGCATATCTCCTAAAGAGGACGGATGGGCTCTACCTCGCCTTTGCCGCCCACCAGCAGGGCTGGGCTGTAAGGCAAGCGTCTGCTAGAGGTAAGCATGTGCTAGAACCTTGCGGGATGTGCAAGAAGCCCGGCATTCGTGTCTGATGGACAGGCGTGCGTTGTGTTTGCAATCCCATGCTGACAAGCTCTGCAGGTACGGCGCAAGTCCCAAAGCAAAGCCGCAAGTGCTAAAAAACCAAGGCCCTAAACCCCAAACCCTAAAACCCCAAACCCTAAACCCAAAAACCCCTAAAGCCCTAAACCCTAAAGCCCCTAAAGCCGTAAAGCCCCAAACCCTAAACCCTAAAACCCCTAAAGCCCTAAACCCTAAAACCATTTCGCCCTAAGACCCTAAAACCCCAAACCCTAAACCCAAAAACCCCTAAAGCCCTAAACCCCAAAACCCCTAAAGCCGTAAAGCCCCAAACCCTAAACCCTAAAACCCCTAAAGCCCTAAACCCTAAAACCATATAGCCCTAAGACCCTAAAACCCTAAACCCTAAAACCCCAAACCCTAAACCAAAAAACCCCTAAAGCCCTAAACCCTAAAACCCCTAAAGCCGTAAAGCCCCAAACCCTAAACCCTAAAACCCCTAAAGCCCAAAACCCTAAAACCATATAGCCCTAAGAACCCTAGAACCCTAAAACCCCAAAACCTCAACACCCTAAAGCCCTCAACCCTAAAACCCTTAAAACTTAAAACCCTTAAAACCCTAAAACCCTACAACCCTAAGACCCCCAAAGCCAAAGATCAGGTCCTGCTGTACACCGCCTCGCGGGTGTACTTTGCTTACTGGAGTTTCTACATCCTGACACAGGCCGCTGCCTTTCTCCGCTCTTCCCTTTGGCTCCGGGGGTCGGCCTTGAGGGAGTCAGGGCTTTTGGCATGCCTCTTTAGGGGCTAAGGGGTGCATGAAGCGGGGAGAGCGGGGGGGCGGTAAAAAAAGGCAAGAACCCTAAGACCCGAAGCTCAAACCCCAAGCTGGTCTGGTGCTCAGGGCAGCCCCTAAACCCTAAACCCTAAGTCCCAGAAATTTTTAATCCCAGAATCCCCAACGCCGAATCCACCGCCGACCCGGAGACAGACTTTCAGCCCTGGACTGCAAGAGCAGGGCCCGAAACCCCGAAGCCTTGAATCCTCGGGGTCCGACTAGAGCGGCCGAAATCATTACTAATATTATTTCTAGGCTTCCTTATTCTACTTATAGTACAATGGGCCCCGAAACCCTATTCTAATCATAAAGGCTTATATTAGCTCACAGGTGTGGCGGGTGCTTCAGGAGGGCCCGGGCGACTACACGATGCCTGGATGGGCGCCCTATTGCGCTGCAACCTTGCAGATTGCCTTGCGGCTTGGCTTGGGGGTGAGGGCGTAAGGTTTAGGATTGGGGGTGTAGGACTGTTCATGAGGCATTTCGGAAAGATCAAGCCGACACGCTCATATAGCTTGTGCAGGGTTTGTTGCTGGCTCGCCCCGGAGGTTCTTGGTGAATGCCTCCTTCGTGGCCACACACTGGCAGAAGCTCCTGCGCAGGCAGCCCAAGACGGAGCCTGAAAAGGAGGAGTGAGGCCGTGAGGCACTGGCTTGTGCAAGCTTCTTGCGATACCCCGATGGCGATGAACTCATGGAGATCCAAATCGGGCGGGCCGCGACTGCCTGCAGAAGCCCCAGTTTAGATAGTTTAGGGCTTCCGAAAGATTATTTACAACGGGCCTCACCGAGCCGGGCGTTTGAGCCCGCGCGCGTGCATGCCCACGTTTAAGGACTCTGCGGGAATTGGCCCTGCAGGTCTTGCCGACTGTTTGACCGCTGTAGACAGCAGCTGGGTTCTCAAAAAGTCAGCCGTCTCTGAGCTGAAATCTTCAAGATATCCTGTCATTACGATCGCTGTGTGGACGCCCTACTGTAGAGCCCGAAACCGGCAGGGAACGGCCGATGCGCTCGTGGAGGACATGCAATCTCTGCGGCACTCCTGACGCAGTTGAGACCCCTTAACCGGTTTTGTTGGAGGCGACAGATACCGTTCAGATAGGTGTCGTTGGAGGCATCGTACCCTGCCGTAGATATCAACCCAGGGCCTGGACTCTGCTCAACGTGGATGTTTCTTGTGATTGTGATTGGTGGTCCTGCGGGCGGGCTGAGCAGAACGCTAAAGCTGAGAGCTCGGTCCTAGACCCGTCTTTCAGTCTATGGGGCCTCCATGCTCCGTAAACCAAGTCAATGTAGGCATTAGGAGACCCTGCAAAATAGTCCTTTACTTCTTAGGGGCCAAGGAACTTTAAAATCCTGTCAAAGCCCATGCAGCCGTTGTTCGTTGCCACTCAGAAGCCGCATGGACGTGCTCGACCAGCGCCGCGTGGCTGATGCGTCTAAGGAGTGCCATCTTCTGCCGAAGCTACGGTCCGGGTGGTATGGGAGTCTTGTGCTAGACCGAGCTTTTCTTTTGGAGTCCTTCTGTCCATAGTAGGGGTTGTGGCGGGACGCTTATGCCCTGCAAGCAACTTCGAAGCTTCCCACAACCTGCTACCCTGATGTGGGAGTCCGAAGCTTCGGACTAAGCCATTGATCAAGGAGCATGACTGTGATAATCATTGTCGCCACCATCACTGCGCTCAGCATCCTCATCCTCATTAGCGGTGCGCTGCCTCTCGCAGCACGGGCATCGGCACTGTCGTATATGTATCTTGATCATCAGCATCTTTCTCATAAATTAAAAAAGACTGTAGTGTTGTCCTCGTCGTGATTATTGTGGCCTTTGTGACCTTAGGGAATACTACCAGGTTACTGTTACTGTTACTGTTGCTGTTACCCTTACTGTTACTGTTACTGTTACTGCTACTGTTACTGTTACTGTTACTGTTACTACTACTACTACTACTACTACTACTACCACTACTACTACTACTACTGCTGCCACTACTACTACTGCTACGACTACTACTACTGCTACTACTACTACTACTACTGCTACTGCTACTACCAGTACTACTACTACTACTACTACTACTACCACTACTACTACGGCTACGGCTGCGACTACGACTACGACTACGTCCACGACTACAACTACTACTGCTACTACTGCTACTACTGCTACTAAGGCTACTACTGGTACTACTGCCACCTTGAACCCTAAACCCCTCAAAAACCGTAGAAGCCCTATGCAACACTTGTAAGGCCTACTGGGTTACTACCCCCTAAACCCCAAACCTTAAATCCTGATCCCTGCTGGTCGAAAAAGGAGCGCGTAAAAGAAAACCCTAAACCCTGAACCCTAAACCTAAAGCCCTAAACCCCTGAACCCTAAACCTAAAGCCCTGAACCTCTGAACCGTGACTCGCTGTCTTCTGCCGCAAGGACTTCGAGAAGCGTGCGGCCGAATTGGCCACACAGCTCCAGGAGCGGCTGAGCTTTCGGGGTTTGGAGGCTTTGGCGTATTACATAGTAGATGCTGTATATTATACATTATATATTAATATATACATATATATATATATGTATACTTACTCATTTATTTGTATATAATATTTGTCATTTTAATATATATATATATATATAATATACATATGTACAGTATACACTATACTATACGTTACATATTTTATGCCTTTTGTCACATGTTCTCTTAGGCCTATAAGGAGGATGGCACAATCAGAGGCTGATGGCACAGCCCAGGTTGCAGAACTCGTAAAAGCTTGATGCGTGATATTTGTTAAAGACAGCACACTCTGTGAAACCGAGCCCGGTGGCAAGTTTTCGATGGGTTCTACCACCAACTTCCCTGTGTTGGACTGCTGAACGGTAGGACCCGTGTTGGAACGAATCTCTCTGGAGCCTTCGGTGAGGCTTTGGAACACCAAAGCCGGGTGAACACCGCCACTTTCGAGGAGAACCAGCGCCGTCAGGCCAGTGTCAGCAAGTCACTAAAACCTGAGAGCCTCCTTCCCATACAATATTTTCGATAGGGGCCTTAACAAGAGTTCGAATAGGGTCCCTTTAAGGGTTCCTGTAAACTGTTCTGTGAGGCTGTGGCGTTCTGCGATCTTGCAAACAACGCTCAGCACGTAGGATTCCTCGATCCGATATTTAGAGGGCTTGTTCAGCCCTTACAGCAAGTTCCAGGATAGTAGTTGCAGCAATGGCTCAAGCGACAAGGAACGAAATAGGAAAAGAAGTAACGCGATACCCAAAATCCGTCATCGTAGTGTCGTAGTCATGACGTTAAGGGAGATGGTAGCTAAGGTTGACCATTAACAATTTGATGCATGTACATGCATAGTACTCACCATTGGCAAAGATAGCATACCCACAAGCATCGCGATGATGCAGAGATTTCCAGGTGACTCGGCAGCGGAGATGTGAGCAAGGACTTGAGGCGCAATGGCAGTGTGTAGGTGTTAGGGCCCGTTAGGGGTCGTGGGTTGTGGTTTCTCCACTATATTCTGTTTGCCATTTGAGTTTATAAGTTTTAAGCTTGGTTGTTACCGGTACTGTTCCGCATTAATCGTGATGTTCCCACTTTATCCCTGCATGTTCTCATTGTGGTTATTGTTGCTGCTAATGGATTTTACTGTTGCTTGCCCTGCAATGTAACCTTGTTCTTTCTACGGTTTCATGCACACATTCGACCTCTTGATGAACATCGTGATTTCTGGCTTTGACATATGTTTTATCATGTAGATGGGCACGTATGAGACATTGACAGAGTTGTCAGTCTGACGTCATAATATGCATATGTAGATATGCGGGTTTGGATTAAGGTGCGGTCTGATCCTAGCGCGTAGTCGGAGTGAGTATATGTTTGGTTTGGATTCATTGTATGCTCTGTTTCATTTTGCCATTGTTTCTAGCCGTTGTGTTTTCGAGATGACATTCGAAATCTTGATTTTCTGGGCTCGGTTACCTTGAACATATGTACATACAGACACATGCATACATACCTACCTACCTACACACCTACCTACCGACATATATACTTGCATTCGACGGTATGAATGTACAGGTTGCCAAAGGCCGCGCACATCCGACATGCATAACAGTATGAATACATATGCACCTACATATGTTCATGCATGCATATACATATATAGATCTAGATATAGATATAGATATAGATGTAGATATACACATATGTATACGCATGATACACAGCAAGTTCTGTATTTGTGTTTACATATACACAGATGAACGGATACATAGGTGCAAATCTACCTGCATGTGGTCACATGCATACAATATGTGTTCATTCGTTTTGCCTGCATTGTCACGGTGCTCCTGTTCGTTTGAGGCTTCATCAGGACTCGTCTGCTCTCATCAAACCTAAACCCGATACCCAAAAGCCCTATATAGCCTATACCCTAAACCACAATGGCATTTCTTTGTTTTAAGCATCTCGGTGTCGTTATGCGAGCGAGGAAGGCGTCTCTCATCAGTGTCTCTGTCATTTGCTTCTGCTGTTTGTTATATCGGAATGCTTACCGTCGTTGTTGTTATTGTTGTTTCAGTTGCAGTGGCCCTGATGTTGCATGTTAACTTTTTGGACAGCCGACAATGTCTCATCCCTCAGTTTGCGGCTATAGCCGTGCTGATACAGAGGTTCGTGTTGTTCCACGTGAGTACCCGTTCCGAGCTTCAGGAGCTGTCGTCTCGCCTGACTGTCCGCGCCCCACTGTGACAGCGATTTTCTGCGAGGAAAATCGCCCTTGTGTAGATTTTGCACACTTCCAGTTCACACGGCTGCTGCAGACAGAAGCTCACGTCGAACTGGAAGGCAATCCTTTGGGTGAGGCTGATGATGATGGCGATGATGGTGCTGAAATGTGGAAGGGGTACCCAGAAATCGTTGCAGCTTCAGCGCATGTAGTTGAGGCCGTTTGCATATTGCATGTTCTTCTGATCTCTGATAGTTGAGAAATCACGAGCCCCCAGGCCCTATTATGTAGATCATCATGAAGCAGTTTCACACCAAGACGTTACAACCGATATAAACCGAGTTCTGTGTTTTCCTTCGCAATAGTATTCTGTGTCTTGGTTTCCAGGTTTGCCCTGCAAATAACTGGTTAACAGCCTCAGCTTCGCTAGGCGTCGTAGCGTAGAGCCTCTTCACGCCATAGCTCATCCATATTGCTCCCCTAGGGTAGAGCTTGAAATCGGAGTGTCATTGGTCTTGATAGAGACCTACCCGCCACTTCACTTCCTTTTCCATATTTGCACTGTTACCTGA